>CM038233.1:70163773-70242209 GCA_021442155.1 Cymbidium sinense
GTCATTTTCAGTTCAACCTAAATTTGTAGTGTAAGTTTGGATCAATAACTTCAATGACTCGATTTGGAATTGCTAGTTCTACAGACTTATGTAGGTTTAGGCCATCCTTAAAAATTCTATCAATAGGTCTTCTTCCAATGAACAACTCCAACATAAGAATTCCATAGTTATAAACATCCCCCATAGAAGAAATCTGACTCCCTAGACCATATTCTAGAACGAAAGCATATTGAATCATTATATATTTTAATATAATAAGAAAAAAAATTCATAAGTCTAGTGAATTAAAAGTTGAAGAATAAAGATTGTTACTAGGAGCAGCATACCTAATGGTTCCTCTTATCACAGGAGTATTACGATCTGAGTCACTTAGTGGATTGTTTATAGCTGGATCTCCCACATGAGCAACCATGTCACCATCAAGAAGGACATTTCTTGGCTTTAAATCACAATGAATAATTGGTGTTTCACACTCATGATGAAGGTAGCAAAGTGCATTGGCATGTTTATGGCTTTTGTCTAATCTCTTATAATAGTGACACACTCATGGTAAAGGTAGCAAAGTCTAGATGCTCAATATCCTCGTAACCATGTATCTAAATCTCCTGCTTTCCATGAATTCAAAGACAATAGCCATGAAATCATTGTCTTTTGAATTGATGTCCACACAACAAGTAATAATCTATACTAGATTTCAATGTGTGATGCACCTTAGTGCCTCAGATTCAGTTGCGAAGGCTTTGGAAGCTCCTCATTATTGAAGGTTAAAGACTTCGATAGCCACAATTGTGTATCCATAATTGTCTAATGAGCCTTTGTACGCTGAACCATTTTGTCCAATTCCAAGTAGATTGGCAGGTGAGAACCCGTTAGTTGCTCCCACCAATTCTAGAAAAGAAACTTTTGGATGAAATCTTCCATGAATTTTGGATTGGTAGAAACCTTTAAAAGATTTCTTCTTCTGTACTTAAGGCATAATATGGAGAAGATGATCAAAGAGAATGGTACAATAGTTGGTAAAAGGATTGCTAATAGTGGTAATTGTAGTTCTCTTCTCTTTTTATATGAACTTATATCGAGACATGCCAAAAACATGAAAGTCTAATACTCCACAAAGCCCATCATTTACTTGCAGGATACTATTGTTGCATTCGATAGATCCCCTCACTAAGGACTTCACCAACAAGATGATTGAATGAAATATTTAAGTATTCAATCCTCAACATTCCCAAAGCTTTTGGAATTTATCCTATCAAATTATTTTCGATAGATTTAGTACTCTTAGGCTTTTTAAGCCACCCCTAGAGGGAGGGATAGTACCTTGAATCAAGCTATAGCTTATGTCCAACACTTCAAAACTCATACAAGCAGTAATTGAGTTGGGAATTTCACCAAATAGTTTATTTTGTTTTTTTTTTTGTAAATAGAGCCCTATAATGCTTTTTAAACCACCAATTTCTGATGGAATTAGACCAATGAGAGAGTTGGAATCTGACCTAAGGATTACAACAGAGAGTAAATTGGCAATCTCTTTAGGTATGCTACAAATTCAAATTAGTATTGTCAATGAACAAAAATTCAAGGCTCTTAAGGCTTCCAATGCTTGGTGGTATGAGGCCATTGAAACTATTGCTATCTAAATACTGATATAACATTTGAGTTAGGTTGCCAATAGAAAGAGGTAGAGTTCAAGTTAACATGCCATGATGTAGACTCAAGTATTGCAACCTTGCAAGCTTACCGATATTATTTAGGATGGCTCTAATGAGATGATTTTGTTCCAGAGCCAAAATTACTAGATTGTTGAGATTGTTAATATCATTTGGAATGCTTCCAAATATTTAATTCATACCAAATCCTAGTTTTTTGAATCTTAGTACAAATATTAGCTATGGAGCTGGGTAGAGTTCCACTGAGGTTATTATCATCCAAGAACAATAACTATAATTATGAGAAATTAGTAAGAGCATTCAAAAATTGCCAACTGTTATGGCCACTAGCTTCTAGTTGATTTGAATATAAGAATAACCTTGAAAGACCACCCAACCTTCCAAGTATAGAAGGAATTATTCCATTAAAATTGTTACATTTATTTCAATAAAAGGCAGCTTAGAAGCAACAGATAGAGAGGGAGGAATTAGACCTATAAATTAGTTAAGACTCATAAGAAGGTTTTTAAGATTAAGAAGGTTACTACCAAAAGAAATTGGAATACCTTCAAAAATGTTCCCTATCATGTTAAAGAAGTGAGATGAATGGTTGAAAATGGAGGCTGGCAACTCTCTTATAAGCATGTTGATAAAGGCACGTAAGTATTCCATGTTTTGATGATTGCCAATTGCCTTAGGTATGGTTTCCTCAAGTTGATTATGGGATAAATCAAGGTGTTGGAGTGATGTAAGGTTGCCAAGAGAAGGTGAGATCTTACCTGTGATACTATTATTGGAAAGAGAAACAAAGCGAGCTTTAAAAGATGACCAAGTGATGATGGAATGTTTCTGTATATAATTTCCATTGAGGTCCAGCTATAAAGCTAGTGTTCATATTAAAAGGATTTCACCATGTAATGAATTGAGACTCGTTCAAAAAATGAGGCCTTGGCAATCTAAAGAGGGAAGGTGGGATTATATCATAGAATTGATTTTGGTTGAGATCCAAGTGATGAAGGAAGATGAGGTTGTCTATTGAGGAGGAGATGTAACTAGTGAGGCCACAAGAGCTGAGGTTGATCGACACAACTCTTCCCTTAAGCTTCTTGCTACTGTGGTGCCATTCCATGAGTGCAAGTCCCTTGATGAGTCATTAGTTATCCAAACCTTGAAAGCAATAAGTGCCACCTTGTTAGTAATGTTGCTTAACAAAGTGGTGGTAGAAGCCATGGCTAACACACCACATAAGAAGAATGAGAAGAAATTCATAAGAAGAAATGCTTGTTTAGATTAGAAGGTTTGTTGAAGGAACTCACATGATATTGGCTTTATAGGAACACAATCAATTAAATTTATAGGAAGCTTACGCTTAATAAAGCACTATTTTGTTGTTATATTTACGTAATTGTTTTCACACTAGATAACAATTTTAAAGACAAACGAAAAAAATTTTATCACATCCTAATAAGTTTTTGAGAGAAAATACTTCAAAAAGCTAAGTCTTAGTCTTCCACTAATAAGTCTTTGCTTAGGTAATCGGTATATATATATGTAAAGATGAAATTTTGAAAATCGCTTTATTAAAAAATTGAATTTAACTATCACCGTGTTGAATTTTTTTGTATATTTTGTTGTGTTCAATTATGATTAGGTGTTTTATATTATGATTAGGTGTTGAATTCAGTCCATACAAGTTTTAATAATTTAGATAATTTTAATACAAAATTATAGAATAATTTTATTTAATACAAAATTAGTGTAACTTTATTTGTATATGTAGTACCAATTATTATTCATGTCATTACATGTTATCCCTTTTGTATTATTAGTATTTTTGCATAATGTTAATATCGATATTCTAATTAATTTAGTAGTGGTAATTTAAATTATAAAGTACATATATGTATTTAAAATAGCAACCATCCATTTTATATATAATAGATTAATCTTAATTATAATTAATTTTATTATTATTATTATTAATGTTATTATATATTTAATATTTAATGTTTATATTATTATTATATATATATATATATATATTTATTTATTTATTTAGTATTTAATATTTAATATTTATATTTATATAATTATTATTATCATTATATATATATGCATATGTAAATTGATTTATATTACACTTTTCTATTGTTCATGACTATTATAAGTATCATAGTTAATAACAATTTTATTGAATGTTTAAATGCATATAATTCATTGATTTCCTTTTAAAAAAATATTAAATATATCAAGTTCCATGATTATGAAGATAATGACTAAACTTAAATTTTATATTTATTTAAAAAAATCTTCTAATAAACAACAAATCACACTCATATGTGTGAGAAATAAAGGTGTAGAGTCAATAAAGCCGACTCATAAATTCTGATTTGGCTCAATGAGCAACAAGCCAAGCTCAAGTCAACTCACATAGCTTGAATAATAAATATTAATAAAAAATATTTTTTAAAATTTTAAAATTTACAATTATTAAGAATATTTAAAATTTCTATCATATTCCTTTATATTAAGTTTTTATTTATTTTCTAATTTCTTACTTTTTTATCATAATGATTCGTTGAATCATAAGGATTGTTGCTAGAAAAAGAGGCGTAAATGCTGGAACAATGATGATGAAGGTCATCATGATGGAGACCACGTGAGATTGACGACTAAGGGATCAAGCGGCTCGACCGGCACGGGTGGTTGACGACCATCGAGTGGTGACACGATTTTGGAGGATCTTTAGAGCTCTCTCTCTCTCTCTTGCTTGGCCTCATATGAGGAATGAGGCTATTTATAGATTGGAGGAGTGATGCCTATAAATACATGCAAAATGAACCACTCTCCATCGATGGCTCATGATTCCCTTGATCATATGATGTATTTTGTGTATTTGAATGCTCAAATGAAATAATTGTAAGATCTTTGGCTTGTTGGAACCGCCACGAGACGCCGATTTGACTATAAATACTCCATATTTGAGAGCTTTTAGGAATTTAACTAATGTCCCAAACTTTCCAATGATATTTTAAGTGCTTGATCTCACCAATTTCACGATTGCTTTTACATCAAGATTTTTTCTTGAGAGGAATTTTAGGTCATATCGTTCCCTATTTTTGGATGATATTATCTCAATCATCCAAAAATATATATGTCGAATACTTGAAAATAACAAATTCTTCAATGAAATTTGCGGGTCCGTTAACCATACATTTTGAGAGAATAGATCTTCATAGGAGCACAAGATTATGACTACAGAAGCAGATGCATAGCCACAAATATGTGTAGGTATGTACGAGTGCAAAATTTCGAGGTTACTTAACCAATCTCTCGCCACTCTGGCCCATGGGCGCATGCATTATAAGCGCCGCGACCCATATGGAGCTACACGCTGCGCGCCTGTGGTTGGGGTCATGGTCGGGCGGCAGAAAATCGGGTCGCTGGCTGGCGAGCGGGGCACGGAAGCACGGTCGACGCTGCCGGCTGGCTGGAGCGAAGCTGGCAGCTGACCGGTCATGATGATGCGAGATCGCTTGGTCCAGCCGGAACGTGGGTCGGCGGTCGGCTCATGGTTACCGCTGGCATGATGCTGCACTATGAATAAAATCGCGCGCTGGCGTGCATGAGAGGGGGCGGCACTCGCCCAAACGATGGTTTTGAAGGTTTCGGTTTTTTGACGGTTTTGCGTTTGATAATTTTACCCTTTGCCCTTACAAGGGTCTATAAAAACCCCCCTAGGGCCAAGGGAGAAAGCACCTTCTTTTCTTCTTGAGAGAAGGTCATTTGGAGGTCGTCAAGGCCCGCGGTACTTACGTCGTTGTTCTTTTCAAAGAGGCATCAACCGCCTCGGACCGGTTTGAGGATCAAGGCCATGGTACTTACGCCATTGTTCCAGTTTTCCCTCAAAGAGGCCAACCTCATCGGACCGTCCGGGTTTGAGGAGATCAAGGCTGCTATACGCCGTCTTTTCCCTCGAAGAGGCATTAATCGTCCGGACCGGTGCCGAGAAGATCAACCCCACGCATTCGTTCGTTCCCTCGAAAGAGGCATCAACCGCCTCCGGACCGTCCAGTTTGAGGTGATCAAGGCTGCACATATGTTGTATTTACAATTTTTTCCTTGAAAGAGGCCAATCAGACTCGGACCGCCCGAGGCTATCAAGGAGACGATAACTAGAGACGGGGGTTGACGGCAATGCTCGACAATGGTGGCTTGCGACAGTGGTCGGCGGCGATGCGTGTCGGTGAGAGGATAACCGCGAGATGGTGGTGACCGCGGTCGGATGGTCGGGGTGACGCGCGATAGTGTGGTGCGACCACGATGTGGACGCGGTGGTCGGGCATGGGGCACGCAAAGGGTTATGGCGACGACATCGCGATGACCATACAAAGTGGTGACGGCGATGCGCGATGCACGTGCGACCGAGCGTGGCGGTGGCAGAGTGGAAGAACGAATGGTGACGGCGATACGCGACCGGCGAGGTGAAGTGACCGCAGCGATGGTGACAGCGGCGACGAGAGCGGCGCGGGTGAGGCAACTGACGGCATGGCACCGCGACGGTATGCACCGGTGGCGGCTGAATCGCGCATGGTAGTGACGAATGACGGTAGCGGCGATGAGGCCACGATGGCGATCGGCGAACCGCCGATGGTCGACGGTGATCAGCGATGAGAAGTAACGGTGAGGCGATAGTAACGGCAAGCGCGGCAATGGGCGCGACGTGGTCGAAGTCGGCACGGCCAGGCGACCAGAAGTGTGGTAAGTGCAAATGGTGCGGACCGAGTAGTGGCGGGGACCGCAATGGCAGGGATTAGACCGGGCGACGGTAGTCGGCGGCGATGACCGGCGACGAAGCGTAAGGAGTAATCAGCAGACCGGCGACAGAGTCGGCACGGACCGGTGACGATGCCGCGGCAACTGACATGCGCTGATGGTGAGTAGTCATGGCGGTAACGGCACGAATGATAGGCGGCGAGCAGGGTGGTGGCAACGGTGCGACAGTAGTCGGCAGCGACGGCGAGTAGGCCGGATGAGTGACCGTCGCAGAGGGACCGGCGATGAATGAGGTGACACGAGGCGATGCCGCGGATGGGTTAGCCGATGCAGTGTGGCCGACGGTCGATGTTAAGACCGACGCGGTCACGGGATGACGGCGGTGGCAGATCGCGATTGAGCGATGGTCAGCGGGTAACGGCTTGGTCGGCAACAGCGTGTGGTCGAATGACAACCGCACGTGGTGGAGACCGCATTGGTCGGTGGATGACCAGCGTCGGGAAGATTGCCGATGAATGTGGCGCGGTGACCGCCGACGATAGTCGGTGGCAATGACCGGTGACGATGGTTGACGGTGATGACCGTCGGTAATGACTGGCGATGGTCCATAGTTCCTACTTCTGCTTGTAGGAAATTAAATTTCTTGAAACTTCAATGGATGGTTCAACAGTTGATAATTGATGCTGTTAACTTGCATGTGAGGGGTAGAATCAATCCGTGGTTTTTTGACCTATCCGAGATTGTTTGTCAAAGTGTTACTTGATGTCGTTAACCTGTGTGGAAGAGATCAAATTGAATCCGCTGAGGATTTTTTACCCATCCGAGGTTGTTTGTCAATGTATTACTTGATGAAGTTAACCTCGTGGAATAGTTGAATTGAATCCGGGATTTTGACCCATCTGAGGTTGTTTGTGAGTGTTGATGACGCTAACTTGTATGGAAGAGGTCAATTGAATTCTTTGAGGATTTTTGACCTTCGACCTATCCAAGGTTGCTTGTCGAAGTCTACACTCGGCGACATTAACCTCGTATGGAAGAGGTTGAATTGAATTGGCCGAGAATTTTTGACCTATCCAGTAGTTTGTCGGTGTTACCCGGCGAAGTTAACTAGATGAGGTAATGGGAAGTCCACCAAGGACCTTTTGACCTATCCTAGGTTGTTTGTCGAAGTCTTTGCTCGATGACATTAACTGTATGGAAGAGGTTGAATGGAATCCACCGAGGATTTTGACCTATCCGGTGGTTGTTTGTCGAGTCTTTGCTCGATGACGTTAACCTGTGTGGAAGAGGTTGAATTAAATCCGCTGAAAATTTTTGACCTATCCGGGTTGTTTGTCAAAGTATTACTTGATGACGTTAACTGTATGGAAGAGGTCAATCAAAATATCCGCTTGTGGTTGTAGCCAAAGTTGCTCCTTAACCTTGGTCTTTTCATTAGTATTGACTTGCTTCTAACGATAATCAATTAGATATCCTAATATTGATTTGGATAATCTTTTGAGATTAAGAGTTGCCCCCGCCGACAAAGTTGAAGGATGAAGTTTGATGAATCTTCATTCTTCTTATGCGCGCCCTTAAAAGCTTTGAAATGCTCCACCTCGATAGTGGTTTTGATCTTGTTGGGAAACTTGGCATACAAGATGAAATAATGGGAATCGGCTACGTGACGCCAAACTGCTATGCGCTAGAAAACCGCCATGGTAGAGTGAAAGTTTTTAGCTTTGTTGTGAAATCCATCACACACAGGTATTTAAAGAGTGAACAAGAAGACTCTAGAAATTTTAACGGGAAAACCTCAAAAGAGGGAAAACCACCTAGCCCAAGAAAAGCTTCCACTATGTATCTTTTTGAGTACAAGATCTTCCGATACCGGATTACAAAATTGTATATGAGAAAGGAACAATAGCTATGTGACAACGAGTTGTAAATAACAAGTAGTAGTAGCAGATGATGGTGAACGTGAGCAATCAACGTGGAAATGCGGGAACAATTACGTAAATGCAGGGAACAATCACCGCGAAATCCGGGAACAATCCGGTAAAAATGCGGAACAATCACTAGAAGTCATCATGATGGAGACCGACGAGATTGACGGGCAAGGATCAACGGCGGACACGGCGTGATCGACGACGGTTTGGCGACATGAGGGTGGCAACCGGCGATGGTGACACGATTATGCTTGGAGGATCTTTAGAGCTCTCTCCTCTCTTCGGCCTCATATGAGGAATGAGGGGCTATTTATAGATTGGAGGAGTGGCTTCTCTGTAAATACATGCAAAATCTGAACCACTCCTCTCCATCGACGGCTCATGATGATTCCCTTGATCATATGATGTATTTTGTGTATTTGAATGCTCAAATGAAGTCGGAATTGTAAGATCTTTGGCTTGTTGGAACCGGCTCATCAAGACGCTCGATTTGACTATAAATACTCCATATTGGATAGTATTTTAGGAATTTAACTGATGTCCCAAAGTTTCCAATGATATTTTAAGTGCTTGATCTCGACCGCTTCACTGACGCCTTGCTTTTGGCATCAAGATTCGTGCTTCGACTAGAGAAATTTTTAGTGTCATATCAAGGATATTATCTATTTCATACTAAATAAGCCTTCTCACGAGCAAACTCAAACTCATAAAATAATGCTAAAGCTCGAGCTCAAACTCGATTAAATAATAAAGCTAAAGCTCAAGCTAAGGGTGACTAGAAAAGCTCTAACTCGATTATATATAAATATTTTTTATTACAAATATTAGTTAAAGATGACTCAAACAAGATGTTAATTATCATGTTTGTGCTTTTAAAGTAATACAGAAAAGTTTTTATCGAGGATTTTAGCTTAAGTTTTAAAAAAAAATTTTCTTTAACCTTTAATAAAATATATCTTCATGACATAATAATAACTTGGAAAATAATATGTCTACTATAAGATCTTAAGTTTTAAAATTGATAATTTCATTGATTCTATAAACAATAAATAAAAAATATAGTTCCTTAAGTACTTTTTTGTTTTAAAATTTAAGAGTATTTTATAATAGGATTGTCTCTGATTAAGATTTTCTAGCAACTCGGTCATCGTGAAGAATTGTTACTTTGAAATGCTTGTCTTTGAAATTATAATGAGGGATGGATTCATATTCTAAATAAAATTTAAGCCTACATATATCAAAATCAAGAAAGTATAGTTCCATATTTAGTAAAAAATTGACCCAAAATTATTTTATAAATTTAAATCATTTATACAACTAACTCTTGCTTTTAAGAAGATTTTGACTAAACAAAATCAATTACTTATGTTAATAAATAAATATAGAACACAAAGAGGGAAAAAAAATTGAGGGATATGTCTTCACAAAAGGATATCCTCTCCTAAAATTTTTTAAATATATTACTTGACCAAAATAAACTTAATTCCAATCATGTCAATAATAAAATCTTATTCAAAAGATTGAATTGCATATCAAATTATAAATTTTATTAAGCCAAATTATAAATTTTTTCACTTATCTCATACATTCCTCACGCATTTCAATATAATTATAAAACTAATTCTTCCAAATATTACACGGAGCTGACTAATCTTAGAATTAGTCACAACTGAATTACTAACAATAATCTGATCCTTATTATGATTCTACTTATCTTTATTTTATGGCCAATTTCAGTATTATCAAGATTCAAAACATGCATCTCTTATTGAATGCAACTCTACTGCAGCATGTGCTTATTCTCTCTCTTGGCCAATTTTTTGAACATAGAAGGCTCAATTGTAAAACAGAAATCAAACAATCATAAATTCACTACTTGATTGAATGTCATTTTTAACTTCATCATGTAATTGCAATTGCAATTTGGGATCAACGACTTCCATGACTCGGCCTAAAATTGCCATTTCTACAAACTTATGTATGTTTATGTGATCTTTAAAATTTTATTTATAGGTCTCCTTTCAAAGAAACAACTCATGAGAAGGATTTCATAGCTATAAACAACTCCCATGGTAGAAATTTGGCCCCCTACACCATATTCTATAAAGAAAGCATCTTGAATCATTACACATTTCAATATAATAATAAAAAGGTTATAGCTATAACAAATTGAAGGGTGAAGAGTAAAGATTAATAAGCAACAAAGTGTACCAAATGGTTTCTTTATCACATGAGTGGTTTAATCTGAGTCACTTAATGGATTGTTCACTGCTCTATGAAGGAGCCTAGAAAGGCCAAAATCCCCAACATGAGCAACCATGTTATCATCAAGAAGGTCATTACTCAGTTTCAGATCATAATGAATAATGGGTGTTTTCAATCATTATGAAGGTAGACAAGTACATTTGATGTTTATGGAAATGTCTAGCCTTTTGGTCGGTCAATATGCTCCATCATGTAGCCCTTTAGCATGCAACCATGTATCTAAATTACCATTTGTCATGAATTCAAAGACTATAGCCATGAAATCATCACCTTCTGAATCAATCCCCACACAACAAGTTATGATATTTACTAGATTCACCGATGCACCTGTGGCCTCACACTTAGTTTCAAAGGCTATAAAAGCTCTTGTTGTTGAAGGTTAAAGACTTTAGCCATAGTTTTGCATCCATAATTGTCTAATGAACCTTTGTACACAAAACCATATTGTCCAATTCCTAGTAGATTGGTCGGTGAGAACCTCTTAGTTGCCCTTCTTAATACATAAGAATCCTTTGATATACATCTTCTATGACTTTTGGATTGAACGAATTCTTCATAGAATTTATTCTTCTACAATTAAAGAATAATATGGAGAAGACGATCGGAGAGAAGCCTACCATGCTTAGTAAGAGAATCATTAATAGTGCCAATCGTGGTTGTCTTCTTTTTTATATAAAATAATATGGGGACATTAAGGAAGATGCAAGTCCAAACTCCACCATGAGCCCACAATTTCCTTTGAGGGATACCATTATTGCATTCAAAAGAATTTCTTCACTAGGTACTTCACCAACAAGTTGATTAAAAGAAAAATTCAAGCATTGAAGGCTTCTCAATGTTCCTAAAGAATCTAGAATTTGCCCTGCCAAATTATTTTTAAACAGATTTAGATTAATAGCCTTTATGTCACACATGGATGAACTGAATGAAGTTAGAGCCCAAGTTCAACACTTCCAAACTCATAGAACCACTAATTGAGCTGGGAATTCCACCAAACAATTTATTTTCTTGTAAATGAAGCTCTACAACGTGTTTCAAACCACCAATTTCTGATGGAATAGGTCTGATGAGAAAGCTGGAATCTAATTTAATTAATAATATATGGGTACTCTAAATTCTCTTTAGAATGTTGCCATTCAAATATTTTTTATGAAGTAACATCAATTCGAGGCTCATAAAATTTCTAATTCTTGGTGGTATGGGGCCATTAAAACTGCTATCCTCTAAAAAGATACAACATCTGAGTAGGTTGCCAATCTAAAATCATATAGTTCTAGTTAACATGCCTTGATGTAGACCTAAGACTTGCAACCTTACAAGTTTACTAATACTCTCTGGAATGACCCCTATGAGATAATTTGGTTCTAAATACAAAATAATCATATTTATGAGATTTCCAATCCCTGATGGAATGCTTCCTAATATTTGGTTTAAACTAATTTGTAGCTTTTAAATCTTAACTCAAAGGTTGGCTAAAAATCTGGGTAAAGTTCAACTGAGTTTGTTATTGTTCAGGAACAATATCTCTAACTGTGAGCAGTTTGTAAGGGCATCCATGAATCACCAACTACTACGGTCAATTTTGCTAATTTGCCATTAAGCTTAATATTGTAAGAAGTCTCAAATTTCCAAGTCCAAAAGGAATTATTCCAATAAATTTATTGATTCTCATATCAATAAGTTCAAATTAGAAGCATTATGTAATGAAGCAAGGATTGGCCCTTTGAAATTGTTATCAGCCATCATAAGTCCTTGAAGATTAGGAAGGTTGTCTCCAAAAGTAGAATCATGCCTTCAAAGTTATCCCCTTCCATGTTGAATAAGTATACCGATGTATGAAAAAATGGCGGTTGGTAACTCTAAAGCATGTTGAAAGAAACATGCAAGTGAAGTCTTAGCAACCTAAAAGTAGTAGGTGGGATTATGCTGAAGCTCTGATTTTGGTTAAGATCTAATTAATGAAGGAATGTGAGATTTTCTAGTGGAGAGGAGATGTAGCCGATAAGACCTTCAGAACTGAGGTCACTGGGCCTAGTTGCAAAAGTATGTGGTGTCATTCTAAGAGCTCAGGCACTGATGGATCATTAATTTTGTGCAGCTTGAAAGCAAGAAGCGCCACCTTGTTCCATTGCTTAAGAAAGTTGCATACATAACCATGGTCGGCAAAAGAGAGGAGGATGAGAAGAAGTAGATGCGAAGGAGTGTCCCTTTCCATGGAGACTGAACGGTATGTTTAAATTTCATTTTTAAATACTAATTTTGATTGGCATTGAAGATTGATTACTAATGGCATTAAAGACTTATTATAAATTTAATTCGAATGATTTAGTGATTTCTCATTTTTTTAAAATTTTACCTTTAAGTGACACTATATTTATATTCATAATTGTATTTGTATATTGGTATATTATTATTATAAGTTGTTTCAATAAAATTATATTAAATAATCAGTATGATATGCCTTCATTTAACTATGATTTTGAATCAATGATTAATTTTTAATATTAAGAAAATATCTTATTTAATGATTTATTAAGTATTTTATTACAATATATATGTGGGTGAGTTTAAATATATCCTTTTATTTTATGAAAGCTTAAATAAAATGTTATTATTTTAGTTTATCTAATCTATTTTTTAAAGTAATAGATTTTTTATATCTTATTTAATGATTCTTTAATTATTTTTTATTATAATATATATTATAGTGTGAAATTTTGAAAATTGATATCCTATATAATTATATTTTTTGGATTAGCATTTCTTTAAAAAAAAATTAAAAGATATTTTTTACTAAGAGACAAATAGATAATAGCTAATCTTTTTTGGCATATTGTCAAGTGTTATAAGTAGAAATAAATTAAAATAAAATAAATTATATTTGTATATTAATTTCTTATTATTATTCTATTTTTTTAATTTATTAATGTAGGATTTAGTAAATCCAAAAAATATGGATTTAGTAAATCCTATAAAAGTTAAATCAAAAAACTATTTGGTATATTGATAGTTAAATCTAGTTAAATTATGCTACCGCTTGGTTAAATCCTATAAAAGTTAAATCAAAAAACTATTTGGTATATTGATAGTTAAATCTAGTTCAAGATATTTAAACTTTGTTAAAGACAATTAAACCATGGCATTTGTTTTTATTCTTGTTTAAATATCTTCCTAATTTTAAGTACTTGTCTATCACTCTGAACATTTATTTTACTATCTTTTTTTTAGGGAACCCCATATAAGGGAAATTTTATTGCTCAAAAGAAAAAAGGTTACAATATTCTTAAAGAGGGTTAAACTCGAGACTACCGCCAAAGAGCTACAATCAACCTAAAGAGTAAAACCCTATCTAAGTACAAAATCACACAACAAAAGCAAATATCCCCCAATTACAAACCTAAGCACGCAAAGAATGTTCGCTACCATCAGCTTGAGAGGAGTAAAGAGCTTTTGATCCAACGAAAATTGTCACTGAATCGATTAAGAGAAGACACTTGCAAACCATCTTGGATGCTAGTAAGTACCCATAAGAAAGAAAATAAATATATTTGGAAACCATAAGGAGAAAAAAGGTTGTAAATCAATAATTTTGTTTGTAGCCACATACATATGCATCCCACCAAGGGTACCACACATATGCATCTACCACCCAAAATAGAGGATTAAATTGCCACCCGAAAAAAACAAACCCGAGATGACCGCCCATTCAAGAAAAACTAAAAAAGCTCCACACCTTGATATAAGTAAGAAATAGAAAATAATTGATATCCACTAGATGAAGCCAAATCACCTTACATCTCGAGCCCATTAAGTATGCTTATAGAGCAGCATAACCAATATAAGAAAAAGCAAGGCGAGATAACAATAGACAAATTACTAAAACCAATTCACCCATAATCCGCATGAACATAACCCAAATAGCCAAATACACCGACATAGACAATACATTTAACAAATACAATCCAAGTACCTCAAAATCCCCATCCAAAGGGAAACATATCCAACACCAAAGAAACAAAAAATTTCATCTTTTATCGATAGAAAACCCCACCATTCAATCCAAAAACTGTATAATAAGAGCAGGAACAACTGGCCAAAAAGAAGCAGAAAGGCAATAAGGCAATCGGCATTCACCCAAACTTCCAGAACAAAGGAAACAACCCCTTCCCGAGTAGAATAATGCCACAACCACATCATCACCAAGTAACAAATGATATCCAACTTCCAGTATATTTCAAAAAAATGATAGGATATAAACTTTTTTTCGGCAGCCAAGATAACCCATATATCCTGAAAATCCGTTCTTACCTTGGATTGTTGTAGCAGTTAATAGTGTCGCCCAAAGGAGTCTTAGGAAGCACTCTGAATAGCAGCAATGGATGGTAAACAGCCAGCCAAGGCCCACCCAGCATGAAGGAAATTCCCTCCCAAACCATCAAAATATTTTTCTTATAACATCCAGGGACAAGACCCTCAAAACGAGTAAAAAAACAACAGAGTGAATCCAAAGACCATAAAATGCAAAGGAGATGTATAATCTCCACCAATCAGCACAATATCCAAATTTTCAATATGATTCCCTCAACACTCAGATCCTGCAATTTTTTACCAATATAAAGGTGTATAATTACAAATTTTTCAATAAAAGGTCCAACTATAGCACATGATTCTCATAAAATGTTCAATGTTTTGTCAATCTAAAAGGCATTACTAATCATTTATATATATCATCTTTAGCTTAAATGTATTCTATTCATCACTCTTACAAATCTTGCATGATAGAAACAATTCATCAAATCAATCTTTGTAAAAAAAAAAAATAGATCTAAGTTATATCAATTTTATAATGTGGCAAGCTAAGAAATTGTGATCAAGGAATCAAATCAAAGGCATATTGCATGCCCATAAGTGGAGGTAATTCAAAAAAATCCATCAAGGCACATTTCTTAAATTCATATAATAGTTAGGTGACATCCTCAAATATAGACACATGGTGGTGGTAGTAGACTTTGGTGAGAATTACTAAAAAAAATGAATATGATACTTTAATTTAAGGTTGAGGAGTGATAGATAATTTTAGTGGAGGGATGATTGAATTAAATGGATTTAGTAGAGTGGCAAGACTAGCCAAGCTTAGGCTAGTTTGGGCTAATTTAAAATATCACTTTAGGAAATGACTTTTAATAGTGTGAATGGCTAAAGTTTATGATTATGGTTAGCTTAAGATGTTAACTTGTGATCTAGACTTTGTACCAAAAAATGAGGAAGGACTTTTGAGTGATTTAGTAAAGATAAGACCAATGCTGGTGAAGTTTAAAATTGCACGATTGAGTATTGAGGCATTTTTCATTCATGAGACAAGGTGTTAGCCACAAGGTATTTTGAGAGGTAACCCTCAAAATCAATTAATTGTGCGAAGTAAGAAGTATTGTACAAACTTCAAAGTAGAAAGCAAGAAATGATATATTAATATTCTAACTTATTAACATATTAAAATGCAATATACTAATATCTATATAGTAGAGTAATAAGTCAAGTAACATAGTAATATCTTGACATCAATCATGGAATAAGAACTCTTATACTAACATCAACTAATATAATGATATCAAAGTAAGAGCTAATAACAATAATTTAAAATAAGTTTAAAATAATAAGTTTCTCTCCCACCCAATTAATATCAAAGTAAAAGCATCATAAGTAATGATATTGGTGGTGGGGCCAAAACAATGCATGAAGAGAGGAGAGGGCACGAGAAAAATGCACATGATTACTATCTATCATGATACTAGTTGCATGTGTTGTATGTGTTATTTGAGTAATTGAAACTTATAGTTAAGTTTTTTAAATATAGATATAAAATCACATGCCTCACAAAATTTGTGGTGAGGCATGCTTTGAGGTGTAAGCCTCACATCATGTGAGCTTCATTGCATTTTTTTAAAAAAAGCATTGAGGTGAGGGTTAAGGTGGGATTTTTATTGTGCAATTTTAGACAAGCAATGATAGTACAAATCAAAGTTAATTTGGGTTGATCTTTATCATCTCTTTGAGAAAAGACTTAAAGTAATCTAAATGGGGAATGATGGTGGATAGTTAACATAAGATGTGAACTTATAATTTGAAGCATTTGGAGTTCACTAAGGTTTAAAGCATTATAATGGTGAAAATATCAAGATTAGATTGCAGCCTACCTAGTGTAAATTATGAGCTTTCAAGAAGGTTTTAGAGTGGATTCAAGGACTTTGATGATAGATGGTTCGATTTATAGAGTAATTAGGATATTGGACGAGATGCAAGAATGATTTAGGAGAAATTTTGAAATAGGATTAGAGGTTCTTACAAGATAAAGATCAATCCCACCTCAAAAATAAAGTTAAGCCACTAAGAACTAACATAAAGAAAGAAATTCTCCAAATTAGTTTTATCATTACAAAGTTGAAAAGTTTCATTACAAGATAGCCTTAGAAAGATTACAATGGCCACCATTAAAAAACAAAAAGGGTTGAAAAAATTTTGGGAGAGAGAGGCAATAAATAGAGGAAGGTGTCAACCACCTTCCTCAAGTCGCTTTATCTTTCATTATTTTAGTAATTACCACCCATAAATATTCTCAAAATCAAAATTTACAACTTCTAGAATATAAATCTAAAATTTTAAAATAAAATTCAATATTTTAATATTTCTTCTTGATTGGACTCTTGTAATGAGCCTTGATTGGTCTATTGCTTGGACACTTGGATTTTATAATTGAACCTTCCATTGCTCTAGATCTTTATCTTGATATTTTGGGCTCTTTATTAGATTTTCATGGTTGGTCCTTCTATATCTTGCAAATATTTTAATACACTTCTCAATTATTCTTGAAGTAAAATATAATCTCTAATAATGCAAATAATCATATATAGTTCTACATCAAATATACACTAACTCATATCATTATTTAATAAAATAGTTACAATTAATTATCACTCCATGTTTGAAAAGCATATTGATTCAAAATATGCAAAAAATTCTTCAATCCATTATGTTGAGTTGACGTAAAGATAAGAAAATCAATTATTCTACTCCTTTAAGAAAAGGATGGTGATGTACTACTCATCAATTATATAGAAGAGTAGGAAGATGTAATGATTCTCGATGTACATCATGTATAGAGAGGACAATAAATTTCTCAAGAGAGAGTGATATGGTTGTGGATATAGGTTATTGGAGTTGAACCACATTAATATATATTTGTTGCATTTGCATATATTCATGTTTATGTGGTGATTAATGTGTTGAATTTTCATATGCTATCGTGATAGGGTAAACTTTGTATTTGCGCTTGAAGCTGCAATACTCTTACGTCAAGTGTTAAATCTTTCCTTCACCATAACTTAATTACTTGTGTGCACTTTAGATTTCGTTTAATTTAATATTCCACTGCACTTGTTTTTAATGGGTTGAGTTAGAAGAGTTGAAATAAAATATAATTCTAATGTGAAATGTGGCATAACCAAATTTTTGGTATCAAATTATTCAAAAAAGATTTCATATTTAGAATCTATCACTGCATCAGTTAGCAATTGAACAATGGTCCTTTTACATTAGACTTCACATACTAGAATAGATCCTATAGCGCACACAATTTCAAGTGGTTGCATCTCAAATAGACAATAAATTTCTAAAACCCTAATCTTTCAAAACAAACTCTTTGAATTTTTTGGAGATTTAAAAATCAATGTTTTTACAAAGCATGAATTTTAGAATATGGCATTTCATTCAAAATGGCACACTTTACCCACAAAGTTGTAAATGTCATTATTGTATAAAAGAGCACAATGGACACCTCATTGTAATTATGAAGTAAAATTTTCCATTTATTTTAGAGGCAACAAACCTTAGAATTAGTCAAATTGAATTACAAATAATGATTTTATCTAAATTATGATTTTACTCATTTCATTTTTTATGGTCTATTATAAGCTAGCTTTAGAATGCATATTTTATTGAATGCAATTCTACTACAATATCTTATACTTCTCCTTTGTAAACTCTTTCTAACATAAAAGGCTCAACTATAAAATTGAAGTCAAACAATCATAAGTTGTGTGATCAAATGCCACTGCATCCTGAAATTATAACAGATATTTGGATCAATAACTTCCATGACTTGATCTAGAATTGCCATTTCTACAAACTTATGTGTGTTTAAGCTATCCTTGAAAATTTTGTCCACGTGTCTCCTCTAGTGAACAACTCTAAGAGGAGAATTCCAAAGCTATAAACATCCCCAATGGTAGAAACTTGACTCCCTAATATTCTAGAATGCAACCATCTTTATTCAAGAATTTCAATATAATAAGAAAAAAGAAATTCATAGTTGCAAAAAAAAATGATGGATGAAAAATAAAGATTATTACTAGGACCAGCATATCCAATGGTTCCTCTTATCGTAGGAGTGCTATGAATAGAGTAACTTAGTAGATTGTTCATAGTTCCATGCAAAAGACTAGCAAGGCCAAAATCACCCGCATGAGCAACCATGTCACCATCAAGAAGGACGTTACTTGGCTTCAAATCACAATGAAAATTTGGTGTTGCACACTCATGATGAAGGTAACAAAGTGCATTGGCATTGTTTATGGCTATGTCTAATCTCTTGATTAGTCAAGATGCTCTATATCCTTAGTATGTAACAATGTCTCTAAATTACCATTTATCATGAATTCAAAGGCTATAGACATGAAGTCATTGCCTTTAGAATCAATGCCCACAATAGAATAATCTTACTAGATTTTGATGTCGACCTCAAAGCCTCACTAGGAAGGCATTATAAGCTCCTTGTTGTTGAAGGTTAAAGACTTTGATGGCCACAATTGTGTATCTATAATTCTCTAAAGAGCTTTTGTACACGAACCATATTCTCCAATTCCAAATAGATTGATGTGAGAACCGATCGCCTCATTAGTTCTAAATAAGAATTTTGGATATACATTTTCTATGATTTTTATATTGGAAGAGTGCTTCATATGATTTGTTTTTCTATAATTAAAGTACAATATGGAGACAAGAATCAGATACATAACACATACCATAATTCTTAAATATTTATACCTTTGACACCCAAAATATTTACATTTATAACACATTTTCTATATATATATATATATATATTATATATATATATATATATATATATATATATATATATATATATATATATATGTATATATATAAATACTACTACTACTACTACTATTAAAAAATGGCTTGTGTTTCTTCTAATAGTAAATGTTAGCTTTTCATTTTATATTCAAATTGATTTCATGATTTCAATTCTAGCCATATAATATATAACAGTAAATTCTAAAAATAAATTAATGAAGTTAATTATAAATAATTAATGAGTTTACATTAATTATTTTAAAATTTACCGTAATTTCTAATTAATTTTAATTCAGTTTAGCATAACGCCATATTAATAAATATATGATCTTTTGACTTCAAATCAATAAAATTGTAAAGGTAATTTTAATATAAAATTGCGGGCACTCTTTCTAATTAATTTTAGAAAGACTTATTTTCATATAATTCTTAGGTGTTATTTGCGATCAATTTTTTTTTTTGTTAATGATATTTAAAATTTTAAATTTTTTTATATATTTTAAAATGTTTTAATAACTTATTATTAAAAATGAAATCATATTATTTTCAAAAAATACTCAAAATAATTTTTTAGATGTTTTTAGTATTTTTTAAGAAAATAATTATTATTTTTAAACATAATTTATTTTGAATCATAATATAAATTTAATATAATAAAATTTTTAAGACGGATATAGATGAATGCAGATTAATACGATTTTAATAAAAAATGACGTTCTTTTGGGATATTAAAACAATTCAAGTCCTTTCATTAACTGGACTTTAGTTGGAATTTTATTAAAGATGTGATTAAGCCAACTTGAATTATAAATAAATTTGAGTTAAATCTAATAAATGCTTACATTAGAGTCAACCATGACTCAATGTGATGATTCATTAAATTGATATTAATACAAAATATATTTATTATTATTAAAATTCAAAATTTTAAATATAAATTATTAAAACGTCAAAAACCTATATATGTATGTATGTATGTATGTTCTTCATGTTCAAGTATATAATAATTTAAAATATATTAACCTTCACTTGATTATATTTTAAATTAACATTCATATTGGTCATTTAAGAATTTTATTATATTTATTTAGTAATATATGTTCACTTATTAACTCTCATTTTATCTAATTTATTATTTGTATTCAATAGAAAATAATAAATATTTTTGGTTAAATGTGATAATATATTTAAATTAAATTTTCTTAATTTATTTCTTATCACTACCTACAATTTATCAAAAATCCTTATAAAAAAGTTATCTATTCATCTTCTAAATTTCTAAAATTATATTTAATCATTAATATGTTATATTTTTCAAAGTTGGGATAAATATTTAATTAACTCTATGGTTTATGTATTAACTATTGATAACAAATTTTGTTTAAACATGATAGAATCTCCATTTATTTCCATGACATTTTTCTATCCTTATTATAAATGTTAATTAAATTTTTTAAAATTTTCTATTGTAATTCATTTTAATTATAATAACTTATAATTATAATATTTATAAAACACCATTTAATTATAAAATAAAATTCATTGAATTTTTCTTTTTATTTGTTTTCAAGAATATTTTCTATCCAATTTATATTTTACATCGAAAAGGTATGTATTTTACTTTTATTTGCATGTACAATCAGTTTACAGATTAAATATCTAATTTAAAACTACTTCTTTTATTAATTTTACAAATTTATTAGTGGACTATCAACTTCACTACATCAAATTATTTATAAGATTACAATGTCACCGCTTATATGGATGAATATGTGATTTGATTTTCTATGCACAAATTTATGATCTAAGATGTACGAACATGGACACATAAGAATACAAAGGTATTGATAGAACACATATACTTTATTATTACCAATATTATTAATAATATGATATACAAATAAATATTAGATTTGGTATTATAATAATCGGGTTTACACTTAGTTAATAAAGCTTTTCAAAAATATGATATCAAATTGTAGATGTTAGTTATTTTTATTATATTTTTCATAAAAGAATTTAGGTTCTTATGAAATACAAATTTTGATATTATTCTGTAGACTTGCATTTCAACTTTTTTTTATTAATTCAAGAACTAGAACTACCAAATTTGAGATTGCCAATCCCATATTGGAATGCTTCTAGATATTTGGTTTGAACTAATTCTTAGCTTTTGAATCTTAGTTGAAAGGTTAGCTATGGAGCTGGGTAAAATTCCATTGAGCTTTTTATAGTCCAAGAACAATATCTCTAATTGTGAGTTGTTTATGAGGGCATCCATGAATCTCCAACTATTATGATCACTTGCTTCAAGGTGATTCGCCACTAACCTTAATATTGTAAGAAGTCTCAACCTTCCAAGTCCAAAAGAAATTATTCCATTAAAGTTATTGATGCCCAAATCAATGATGTTCAAATTAGAAGCATTAGGTAATGAAGCTAGAATTGGCCCTTTGAAATTGTTATGAAGATTAGGAAGGTTGTCTCCAAAAGTAGTTGGAATGATGCCTTCAAAATTGTTCTATCGCATGCTGAATAAGTATACTGATGAAAGATTTCAAAAAGAAGCTGACAACTCTCCTAAAAGCATGTTGATAGAGAAATGCAAGTATTACAATCTTTGAATTTTTTTTTTAATTACTCTCAGAATATTTAAGTCTAATAAAAGATAAATTTATTAAAAATTAATTTTATATTCAACTGAGTAATTCATATTAATTATTAAAATACATTAATGTTTAGTGTATCCTATGGTCAAGCTAAAGAACTTACACCTAATCTAAATTAATATGCAACAACTATGAAGAAAATAATAAGTGACACTCATAAATTTAGCTAATACATGATTTTTTTTTGCGTGCATGAGAATTTCTAAAATTTTAGGTAATTTTCACTCTCCCTTTCCTATAATTAACCCATATTAGTAAACATTTTTGTTTGCTAAAAATTAAATTTTTTGTTTGCTAATTTGAAATGATATATGACAAGGTGAAGTATAAACCTTTTAATGATTCTAAATAATGTAAAATTTGAGAATTTTTTAGACTTTAAAAGACCTCCTTATGATAATAAATCATCAAGTTATAATATATATACATATATATTACGTGCTAGAAACCCAGTTGTGGTAGAATATAATTTTACGCCTTAGCCTTGTTTAAAAATCCTGCACAAACACAAATATTTGAAGAGAGAATGAGAAACTCAAGGATTTTCACATGGAAAAATCCCAAAAAGTGGGAGAAAATCACGGGAACTAGCCCAGTAAAAATGTTCTACTATATATCTATTTTGAAGTACAAAGTTTAAATTTTTTCGATAATAGGATTACAGAGTTCTATGTAAGAAAGCCTGATAACGGAAATCCTAAAATTAGGTGACAATAGTAATGCAGTAGAATGTAATAGTGTTGGTAGTCGGCGATAGTGAATGACACTGTGGTGATCTGAAACCGGGGTGGTGGCGATGGTGGTGGTGACCGTGACGGCTGCGGGTGACAAACAATAGTGTCCCGCATAATGTCGGTAGTGATCGACGATGATCATTGGTAGTGACCGACGATGACCGGTTGTAGGAGACAAAGGGTGAGAGGTGGTCAATGGCGGTGACCAACGACGGTGGTCGACGGCGACCAACGGTGGTGGTCGACTGTGGTGACCAACGGTGAGCGATGATGATTATCGGTGGCAGTGGTCGACGGCGATGGTCGGTGACCGTCGACTAGTGGCACGATTATGCTTGGAGGTTCATCAAGCCTCAGAGTTCCCTCTTCCCTTTTGCTTGGCCTCTTTCCCACCATTCATGAGAAGAATGAGGTCCTTTTTATAGGATTCTGAGAGGGCATTTTGGTAGTCAAAATCTCAAAACACTCCATTAGACGGCTCAAAATGATTCTTTGGATCATCTCATGTATTTTAAGTATTTAAATGCTCAAATGAAGTTAGAATCAAGAGATCTTGGGCTTGTTAGATCTGGCTCGACAAGATGCTCAATTTGATCATAAACACTATATATTTGAGAACTGATATCCCAAAGATTCCAATGATATTTTAACTGCTTGATTGATTTTTAGTTTTAGATTAGATTATTTTCGCCATCAAGATTCGTGCTTCGACTAGTGAAATTTTCAGTGTCATATCAATATATATATATATATATATATATATATATACATACATATATATTTACATATATATACATATATAAACAGAAATATGTATATATATAGATAGATATATATATATAAATTCAGTAATAATTTACTTCTTCATTTGTCTCTTGTTAAGAGATTCTTCCAATACTTATAATCACAGGTTAGTATGAATGTGAGGATTTTATAATTTTATTTTTATGTGTTATAAAGCAATATATGATTTGCACTTTAGTTTTCAAATAAATTTATTGAATTTTTTTATCTTTTGTATATATTTTTTTCAGGAATATTTTCTATCCAATTTATATTTTAAATCAAACAAATATGTATTTTACTTTTTTTTATATTTTCACTTAATAAAATAAATATCGATTTTTATTTCCTATTTTTCTCATTATAACGTAATTCTAATTCAGATTAACGTAATAATTTCTATCCAATTTATATTCATCTTCGTTTGTCTTCTCATTAAGAGAAATCATTCCAATATTTATAATCGTATTTAATATTGATTTAAAAGTAACATATTTTTTTTTAACTCAAAAAAAGGAAATCAACTCTCATAATAGAAAAAGTAATTATAATTACAGCTATTTATATGAATATTATCTATATATTTAAAAACATCCAATTTAGTCTAATTTATTTCAAAAATGCTACCATTTTTATACATTTATTATCTTTCTTTTTTGTTTATGTTCATTTTTTTAGCCTAAGAGAGATTTTTTTTTGAACTATTATATATGTTTTTATATCATGCATCAATGTTACAGAAAAAACACACTTTTTTAATTATATGATTAAACTAATTTTAACTAGAAATGTATATAAAATAAATTTAATTCAATTTAAGTTGAATATTATATTTATAATTTTATATACTTTATTATTATTATTATTATTATTATTATTATTATTATTATTATTCTTTTCTTCTTTAACCTTCACATTTTTCAAATTAGTTAGATAATTTTTAATATTCACTCTCAAACTTCTTATACAAATATACATGAATTATCACATGTAGATCAATTTCTTTTAATAAAATCTCTTTAGTATTAAGAGGAGACAAATCAATATGATCAAAAGTAGGTCTGTGAAATAAGTAGTAATGAGTTTGATGTGAATTCTAAATAAAGTGTTAAAAGAGAAAATAATGATATTTTTTTAGATTTCCTAAATTAAATTAGAGATAATAGTTCTCAACGAGACACCACAAGAGAACTTTGCCATCTCCTCCAAGAGCTTTCTTTGGGTTTCGCACACCTCCGTAGTATAATCGTCATTGTCATCGTTCAATTTTCATATAATATTATTCTAACGATAATAGCTCACAATGCGCGGTGGTCGATGGCAACGGTGAGTTGCCGCCGCGATCGACCATCGCCGGCCACCATCGCCGATCTCGCCGCCATTAATGGCCGCGCCACCAACGACCGTCATCAATGGTCACCACCGACCGCCACCACCGCCACCGACCACCCGATAGTCGCTGATCATCACCGATAGTCTCATTCACTATCGCAGATTAACGAGCTATTACCAACCATCCGCATAGTTGTTGACCTATTCGGATTTTTATGAGGCTTTCTCACATACAACTGTAATCCGTTATCGGAAATCTTAAACTTTGTACAAAATAACAAACATATAGTGGAATATTTTACTAGGCTGATTTTTCCCTCTTTCGGACTTTTCCATGTAAAAATCCTAGAGTTTCTCGTTCTTTCTTCAAATATCTGTGTGTGTGCTTGATTTCAAACAAGGCTAATGAAAGTTTTATTCTACCGCATTTGCACGTAATAGTTTGACACCTTCTGTGGAAAATATTTCTTTTACATCTTTCGGTTGACAATGACTTTATGTTCGAACAGCACCACCTATATGATGAAAAAAGTCTTAATCTCAAGGAACACATAAGAAGAATAATTTCATCATACTTTGATCCTTTAGATTTTTTTAGAGACTGGGCAACTCTTAATCTCAAAAGATCATCCAAATCAATATTCGGATATCTAATTGATTATCGGAGAAGCAAGTAATACTCATGAAAAGGTAAAGATTAAGGAGCAACTTTGGCTACAAATGGATATTTTGATTTGACTTCCTCCATGCATATTAAATGTCACCGGTAACACTCTAACAAACAATATAGCTCATAATTTTTTCCTACCGCAAGTTAACGCCATCGGTAACATTAGAAATAACCTCAAATAAGCATCATATATAGTTAGCTTAGATGGAAAGTTTCTCAGGTGAGAGAGAACATTATAGTCCACCTTGTTTTGATCCTCTACGAGCATGCCCAAGGGTGGAGCATCCTGTGGAAGGGCTTCTCGATCTTCCGGACCAATGACTTGTTTTCCTATCTTGAGGTGCCATAGGAGGTAGAACCTTGCCAATATGGATGATCACTTGAGGCTGAGGTAATGGAAGGTTCTTATCTACATCACCTACAGCCTTCTCCTATGGGACCCTCAGGACCCTGAATGATTTCAAGTCTATCTCAAGAGGCAAACCCATAGTATTCAGAGTAGGAAAATCCAATTCTTAATCAAAAAAGAGGAAGATTAGAATTATTATAGTTATTTTGACTTGAAGAGTTATCATTAGGAATAGAAGTATACAACCCATTAGAAGTGACAGAAATATAATTCAAGCTAGCTTTCTTCATTGATTTCTTATATTTTGAAGGTGGTACATAGTAAATGTCAAGTAAAGTAAGTGAGGTAAGGGATTTAGTGCCCTTATTCGTCGATATAAGAGTTCTACTAGTGGAAGAACTAGCTGAAGTAGAGGTGCTTGCGGTCACGATTACACAACTATAACTAGAGGCGGACTCGATTGATGGTCACACTACATGGCTATCTGGCAGCTATAATTCAAGCTAGTTGTTTGGGAGAGAGAGTGGCGGTCAATAGAGGAAGGTGTCAACCACCTTCCTCAAGTTAGTTATCTTCCATTATCTTAAGTACCACCAATAAATATTACCAAAATAAAAATTACAACTTCTAGATTATAAATCTAAAATTAAAAAATAAAACTCAAAATTTTAATATTTCTTCTTGATTGGACTCTTGTAATGAGCCTTGATTGGTCTATTGCTTGGACACTTTTCTTGGCTTTTATAATTGAACCATCCATTGCTCGAGTATCTTTATCTTGATATTTTTGGGCTCTTTATTAGATTTTCATGATTGGTCCTTCTATATCTTAAAAATATTTTAATACACATCTCAATTATTCTTGAAGTAAAATATAATCTCTAATAATGCAAATAATCATGTATAGTTCTACATCAAATATACTCTCACTCATATCATTATTTAATTAAATAGTTACCCAGTTAATTATCACTCCATGTTTGAAAAGCATATTGATTCAAAATATGCAAAAAATTCTTCAATCCATTTTGTTGAGTTGACATAAAGATAAGAAAATCAATTATTCAGCTCCTTTAAGAAAAGGATGGTGATGTACTACTCATCAATTATATAGAAGAGTACGAAGATGTAATGATTCTCCATGTACATTATGTATAGAGAGGACAATAAATTTCTCAAGAGAGAGGTGATATGGTTGTGGATATAGGTCGTTGGAGTTGAACAACATTAATATATATTTGTGGTGAACCACATTAATATATATTTGTGTACTCTTGCTCTTTGGTTGCATTTGCATATATTCATGTTTATGTGGTGATTCATGTGTTGAATTTTCATATGCTATCGTGATAGGGTAGACTTTGTATTTGCTCTTAAGGCTACAATACTCTTACGTCAAGTGTTAAATCTTTCCTTCACCATAATCTAATTACTTGTGTGCACTTTAAATTTTGTTTAATTTGATATTCCACTGCACTTGTCTTTAATGGGTTGAGTTGGAAGAGTTGAAATAAAATCTAATTCTAATGTGAAGTGTGGCATAACCCAGTTTTTGATATCAAATTATTTAAAAAATATTTCATATTTAGAATCTATCACTACATCAATTAGCAATTGAACAATGGTTCTTTTACATTAGGCTTCACATACTAGAATAGATCCTATAGTGCACACAATTTCAAGTGGTTGCATCTCAAATAGACAATAAATTTCTAAACCCTAATCTTTGAAAACAAACTCTTTGAATTTTTGAGAGACTAAGAAATCTATTTTTTTACAAAGCATGAATTTTAGAATATGGCATTTCATCCAAAATGGCACACTTCACCCACAAAGTTGTGAATGACATTATTGTATAAAAGAGCACAATGGACACCTCATTATAATTATAAAGTCAATTTTTCCATCTATTTTAGAGAGCCAACAAACCTTAGAATTATTCAAATTGAATTACAAATAATGATTTTATCTAAATTATGATTTTTACTCATTTCTATTTTATTGTTTGTTGCACTGTAAGCTAGCTTTAAAATATGCATCTTTTTTAATGCAATTCTACTACAACATCTGTCATAGTTCTTCTCTCCTTTGCAAACTCTTTCGAACATAAAAGGCTCAACTATAAAATTGAAGTCAAACAATCATAAGTTGTGCTCCGTGATCAAATGCCACCTTCATCTTGAAATTGTAATATATTTGGATCAATAACTTCCATGACTTGATTTGGAATTGCCATTTCTAAAACTTATGCAGTTTAAGCTATCCTTGAAAATTTTGTCTCCTCCAGGTGAACAATTCTAAGAGGAGAATTCCATAGCTCTAAGCATCCCCCATGGTAGAAACTTGACTCCCTAAACCATATTCTAGAATGCAAGTATCTTGATTCAGGAATTTTAATATAATAAGAAAAAAAATTCATATTTGCTAAAAAAAATGAAGGGTGAAAAATAATGATTTTTACTAGGAGTAGCATATCCAATGGTTCCTCTTATCAAAGGAGTGCTATGAATAGAGTAACTTAGTACATTGCTCACAGTTTCATGAAGAAGACTAGCAAGGCCAAAATCACCCGCATGAGCAACCATGTCACCATCAAGAAGGATGTTACTTGGTTTTAAATCACAATGAATAATTGGTGTTGCACACTCATGATGAAGGTAGCAAAGTGCATTGGCGATGTTTATGGCTATGTCTAGTCTCTTGATTAGGTCAAGATGCTCTATATCCTCAGCATGTAACAATGTATCTAAATTACCATTTATCATGAATTCAAAGGCTATAGCCATGAAGTCATTGCCTTTAGAATCAATGCCCACACAACAGGAAATTATCTTTACTAGATTCCGATGTCTGATGCGCCTCAAGCCTCAGACTCAGCTAGGAAGGCATTATAAGTTCCTTGTTGTTGAAGGTTAAAGACTTTGATGGCCACAATTGTGTATCCATAATTCTCTAAAGAGCTTTTGTACACTGAACCATATTGTCCAATTCCAAGTAGATTTGGTGAGAAGACTCTCATTAGTTCTAAATAAGAAACCTTTGGATATACATCTTCTATGATTTTTATATTGGAAGAGTGCTTTATATGTTTTGTTTTTCTATAATTAAAGTACAATATGGAGACGAGAATCAGATACATAACACATACCACAATGAAAGATTCAAATACATAACACATACCATAATTCTTATATATATATATATATATATATATTAAAAAATGGCTTGTGTTTCTTCTAATAGTAAATCTTAGCTTTTTATTTTATATTCAAATTGATTTGATGATTTCAATCCTAGCCATATTATAACAGTAAATTCTAAAAATAAATTAATTAAATTAATTATAAATAATTAATGAGTTTACATTAATTATTTTAAAATTTACCGTAATTTCTAATTAATTTTAATTCAGTTTTCCGTAACACCATATTAATAACTATATGATCTTTAGACTTCAAATCAATAAATTTTAAAGGTAATTTTAATATAAAATGGGCACTCTTTCTAATTAATTTTGGAAAGACTTTTTTTTTTATAATTTTTAGGTGTTATTTGCGATCAATTTTTATTTATTTATGATATTTAAAATTTTAAATTTGTTTTATATATTTTAAAATATTTTAATAAGTTATTATTAAATAATAAATCATATTATTTTAAAAAAATACTCAACATAATTTTTTAAATGATTTTAGTATTTTCTAAGAAAATAATTATTATTTTAAACATAATTTATTTTGAATCATAATATAAATTTAATATAATATAATTTTAAACGGATATAAGCAGATTAATAAGATTTTAAAAGAAATGACGTTCTTTTGGGATGTTAAAACAATTTTCATTAACTTGAGTTTATTTGGAATTTTATTAAAGATGTGAATTATAAATAAGTAAAATCTAATAAATGCTTATTAGAGTCAACCATGACTCAATGTACTGATTCATTAAAAAGATATTAATACAAAATATATTTAATATTTTTAAAATTAAAAATTTTAAATATAAATTATTAAAAATAAAAACCTATATATATATATATATATATATGTGTGTGTGTGTGTGTATGTGTGTGTATGTTCTTCATGTTCAACTATATAATAATTTAAAATATATTAACCTTCAATTGATTATATTTTAAATTAACATTCATATTGGTCATTTAAGAATTTTATAATATTTATTTAGTAATATATGTTTACTTATTAACTCTCATTTTATCTAATTAATTATTTGCATTCAATAGAAATAATAAATATTTTTGGTTAAATGTGATAATATATTTAAGTTAAATTTTCTTAATTTAATTCTTATGACTACCTACAATTTATCAAAATCCTTATAAAAAAGTTATCTATTCATCTTTTAAATTTCAAAAATTATATTTAATCATTAATAAGTTATATTTTTCAAAATTGGGATAAAAATTTAATTAACTCTATGGTTTATGTATTAAGTATTAATAACAAATTTTTGTTTAAACATGATAGAATCTCCATTTATTTCCATGACATTTTTTTATCCTTATAATAAGTGTTAATTAAATTTTGTTTAAATTTTCAATTGTAATTCATTTTAATTATAATTACTTATAATTATAATATTTATAAAACATCATTTAATTATAAAATAAAATTCATTGAATTTTTCACTTTTATTTTTTTTTTTTCAAGAATATTTTCTATCCAATTTATATTTTATCAAAAACGTATGTATTTTACTTTTATTTGCATGTACAATCACTTTAAATATCTAATTTAAAACTACTTCTTTTATTAATTTTTACAAATTTATTAGTGGATTATCAACTTCACTACATCAAATTATTTATACGAAGATTACAATGTCACACGGTTTATATGGATGAATATGTGATTTGATTTTTGATGTACAAATTTATGATCTAAGATGTACGAACATGAATACATAAGAATTCAAAGGTATTGATAGAACATATATACTTTATTATTACCAATATTATTAATAATATGATACTGATAAATATTAGATATGGTATTATAATAATGGGGTTTACACTTAGTTAATAAAGCTTTTCAAAAATATGATATCAAAATTTTAGATGTTAGTTATTTTTTATTATATTTTTTTCATAAAAGAATTTAGGTTCTTATGAAATACAAATTTTGATATTATTCTGTAAGACTTGCATTTCAACTTTTTTTATTAATTCAAGAACTAGAACTACCAAATTTATGAGATTGCCAATCCCATATGGAATGCTTCTAGATATTTGGTTTGAACTAATTCTAGCTTTTGAATCTTAGCTGAAAGGTTAGCTATGGAGTGGGTAAAATTCCATTGAGCTTTTATAGTCCAAGAACAATATCTCTGTGAGTTGTTTATAAGGGCATCCATGAATCTCCAACTACTATGATCACTTGCTTCAAGTTGATTCGCCACTAACCTTAATATTGTAAGAAGTCTCAACCTTCCAAGTCAAAAAGAAATTATTCCATTAAAGTTATTAATGCCCAAATCAATGATGTTCAAATTGGAAGCATTAGATAATGAAGCTAGAATTGGCCCTTTGAAATTGTTATGAGCCATAAAAAGTCTTAGAAGATTTGGAAGGTTGTCTCCAAAAGTAGTTGGAATGATGCCTTCAAAATTGTTCTATGGCATGTTGAATAAGTATAGTGATGAATGATTTAAAAAAGAAGCTGACAACTCTCCTGAAAGCATGTTGATAGAGAAATGCAAGTATTCCAATCTTTCAATTTTTTTTTATAAAATTACTCTTAGAATATTTAAGTCAAATTAAAGATACATTTATTAAAAATTAATTTTATATTCAAATCAGTAATTCATATTAATTATTAAAATACATTAATGTTTAGTGTATCCTATGGTCAAGCTAAAGAACTTACACCTAATCTAAATTAATATGCAACAACTTCATGAAGAAAATAATAAGTGACACTCATAAATTAAGCTAACACATTATTTTTCCTTATTTTTTTTGTGCATGAGAATTTCTAAAATTTTAGGTAATTTTCACTCTCCCTTTCCTATAATTAGCCCTTATATTAGTAAACATTTTTGTTTGCTAAAAATTAAAATTTTTGTTTGCTAATTTGAAATGATATATGATAAGGTGAAGTATAAACCCTATAATGATTCTAAATAATGTAAAATTTGAGAATTTTTTAGACTTTAAAAGATCTCCTTATGACAATAAATCATCAAGTTATATATAATATATATATATATATATATATATATATATATATATATATATATATATATATATATATATATATATATATATATATATATATATATATATATATTATATAGAAAACCAGCAATGAATAAAACTTTAAGCCTTAGCCTTGTTTAAAAAAGCACACATATATTTGAAGAGAGAACGAAACTCTAGGATTTTTTGATGGAAAAATCCCAAAAGAGGGAGAAAACCACGGGAAAAATATTTCACTATATATCTATTTTGAAGTACAAAGTTTAAATTTTTCAATAATAGGATTGTTGTATGTAAGAAAGCGACTAGGTGACAATATCGTGATAGCAGTGTTGTAACAATCATTAATTGCGTGGCGATAGTGAATGAATGATTGTTGGTGATGATTTGGAAATTGTCGGGTGGTGGCTGCGGTGGATTGTGATCAGAGTGACCAATAATAGTGGCGGCGGTACCACCGGCGGTGGTTGGTGCGATGACAGTGATCATTAGTAGTGACCAGCAGCAATGGCGATGGTGGGTTGGAGCGGTGGTTGTGAGGTGGTCAATGGCGGTGACCAATAAGGTAGTCGGCGGCGACAACGAGGTGGTCAACGGCGGCGGGAGGTGGCCAATGAGTGGTGGCCGGTGAGCGGTAGTCAACGCGATGATTATCGGTGGCGGTGGTGGATGGTGGGTGGATCGAATTAACACGATTATGCTTGGAGGCTCATCAAGCCTCAAGTTCTCTCTTCTTTTGCTTGGCCTCTTTCCCACCATTCATGACTAGAATGAGGTCCTATTTATAGGATTAGGGCATTTTGGTCATTATAGTCAAAATCTCAAAACACTATTGGATGGCTCAAAATGATTCTTTTGATCATCTCATGTATTTTAAGTATTTAAATGCTCAAATGAAGTCAGAATCAAGAGATCTTGGGCTTGTTAGATCCGGCTCAAGATGCTCAATTTGATCATAAACACTCTATATTTAAGAACTCATATCACAAAGTTTCCAATGATATTTTAATTGCTTGATCTTTAGTTTGCTTAGGATCAAATTATTTTCAAGATTATCAAGAATTTTTTGTGTCAATATATATATATATATATATATATATATATATATATATATATATATATATATATATATATATATATATATATATATATATATATATATATATATATATATATATATATAGATATATATACATATATAGATATATAATTAATTTACTTCTTCATTTGTCTCTTGTTAAGAGATTCTTCCAACACTTATAATCAGAGGTTAGTATGAATGTGAGGATTTTATAATTTTATTTTTATGTGTTAGAAAGCAATATATGATTTGCACTTTAGTTTTCTGATAAACTTATTGAATTTTTTTATCTTTTGTACATATATTTTTTCAGGAATATTTTCTATCCAATTTATATTTTACATCAAACAAATATGTATTTTACTTTTGTTTTATATTTTCTCACTTTATAAAATAAATATCCAATTTTTTATTTCCTATTTTTTCTCATTTTAATGTAATTCTAATTCAGATTAACGTAATAATTTCTATCCAATTTATATTCATCTTCGTTTGTCTTCTCATTAAGAGAAATCATTCCAATAATTATAATCATATTTAATATAGATTTAAAAGTAACATATTTTTTTAACTCAAAAGGAAATCAACTCTACAATAATAGAAAAAACAAAGTATATTATAATTTTATGAATTTCTATTTAGTCTAATTTATTTCAAAATACTACCAATTTTTTACATCTTACAAGTCTTTTTTGTTTATTTTCTTAACATTTTTTTTCTTTTCATTTTTTTAAACCATATTAATTTATGAGCTATCAATTTTTTGAATTTTTATTTTTATAAATCATCCACTGCATTATAAAAAACACTTCTTTTATTGAAATTATATAAGTCATTGATTCTTTATCTTAAATTTTCCTTAAGTTTAAGAAAATAATTTTGTACATTTAATGAAAGTTATTATAATTATTTATATATGATCTATATATTTAAAACATCCAATTTAATTTATATAAAAATGCTACCAATTTCATTTCTTATCTTTCGATCAAACATAGAAATTTTTTTTGAACTATTATATGGTTCATCAATGTTAAAAACACTTTTATTAATTATATGATTAAACTAATTTTAACAATAAATGTATATAAAATAAATTTAATTCAATTTAAGTTGAATATTATTGATATTCAAATTCAACTAATGAGATGAATCTTGATAGCAATCGATTGAATCAGATCAACATGCTTATTATCAATTGACTCTAACATATGTTTATCGTCAAATCGCATCTTTGAGCGGATCTAAAAGCAAGATCTTAGATTGACTTCTGAGCATTCAAATACACAAAATATATCTGATCAAGATCATCTGGCACGATGGAGTGGTTGGTGCATATATACGCCACCTCAAATCTAAATATCTCATTCTTCACATACACATCCTCAACGACCACTCGTGTTCGACCCTTCTTGTTACTAACCCGGCGACCATTCTCATTGATCTCATTGTCTCATCATGCATTAGATTCCATTTTTTCACCATCTCATTTGATGACATATGGGTTCTTATTTGAGATTCCATTACAATATGTATCTGGAGATTTTGTACTACAAATACATAGTGGAAGATTCTTAAACTCGTGGTTTTCCTAACTTTAGTTTTCTTGTTCACTCTTTTCACTCGCTTTGGATTTCACAACAAAGGCAAACTTTCACTCTCATCTAGTTTTCATCTTGTATGGAAAGCGATTCCCTTTCCAAGTTTCCCAACAAGATGAAAACCACCATCGAGGTGGAGCATTTCAAGCTTTTAAAGAGTGCAAGTGAAGAATGAAGATTCATCAAACTTCATTCCTTCAGATTTTGTCAGAGTGCCAACTCTTAATCTCAAAAGATTATCCAAATCAATATTTTGGATATCTAATTGATTATCAGTTATAGAAGCAAGTCGATAACAATGAAAAAAACCAGGTTAAGGAGCAACTTTGGCTACCACAAATGGATGTTTTGATTCGACCTCTTCCATACAAGTTAACGCCATAATACTTTGACAAACAACCTCGGATAGGTCAAAATCCTTGGATTCATCTCTTCCAGTTAACGCCGTCAAAGACTCGACAAATAACGGATAGATCAAAACTTCACCTACTCCATGCGTTAACGTCATCGCGACTTCGACAAACAACCTCGATAGGTCAAAATCCTGGATTCAATTAGACCTCTTCCACACGAGTTAGCGCTCGAGCAAAGACTCTCACAAACCTAGGATAGGTCAAAAGGTCCTTGGTGGACTTCCCGACCTTTTCATGCATGCGTCATGGTAACACTTTCGACAAACAACCTCGGATAGGTCAAAATCCTTAGCGATTCAATTCGACCTCTTCCATATAGGTTAACGCCGTTGGTAACACGAAATAACCTCGGATAGGTCAAAAAATCCTCGATTCAATTGACCTCTTCCATACGTTGCGTCGCCAAAGCAAAGACTCAAACAACCCGGATAGGTCAAAAGGTCCTTGGTGGACTTCCCAAGACATTTTCCATACGTTAACATCATCGGTAACACTTTGACAAACAACCTGATAGGTCAAAATCTTTGGCGATTCAATCGACCTCTTCCAGGTTAACGTCATCGTAACACCGACAAACAACCTCGGATAGGTCAAAATCCTCGGGATTCAATTCAACCTCTTCCCATTAACGCCGTCATGAGCAAAGACTCGACAAACAACCTAGGATAGGTCAAAAGGTCCTTGATGGACTTCCACCTCTTCCACACGTTAAAGTCAATGGGTAACACTTTGAAACAACTTGGATGGGTCAAAATCTCAGATTCAATTCAACCTCTTCACGGGTTAAACACTCGACAAACCTCGGATAGGTCAAAATTATCCGTCTCCGGTCTGTCGATCTCACCGGCCATCTCCTCCATCTCGGTAACCACCACGTCGGTCATCTCACGCTAACCAGATGCGGTTGCCGCTATATCATCGCGGTTCGCTGCCAACCGCCACCACCATTGCATTTGCCACTTCATGCCGCTGCGGTCACCCGCCGCTATGCGTCACCATCGTGGTCACCACTTCTCTTCCGGCCTTCCGGCGCCCGTTCGCCGCATCACCTTCTCCTTCTTCTCCGACCACCCGTAACCACCATTCGGTCTTGCCATCTCTGCACCACCATCATCGGCAATCTCCGCCACCATCATCGCCACGGCCATCTTGATGGTCACCACCATCATCGCCGGTCATCCTCTGCGATCGCGCCACCACCCATCACCACTGGTTATCATCACCGATCATAAACCTGGTCGGCGGCGGTTGACGTCAGGGAAATTGGAGCCTCTTTGTCATGAGCCTTGATGTCTCCAGCCGTGTCGATAGGCGGTTAAGGCCACTTTCGAGGAAAAATCGAGTCAGTGAACTACGGGCCTTGATTGCCTCAAACCCGGTCGGTCCGAAAGGGTAGCCTCTTTCGAGGGAAAATGAACTACGGGCCTTGATCTCAACGACCTCTCTTAAGAAGAGAGGGACACCCAAATGAAGAGTGTGCCTTCTCCCATGGAAGGGGTTTTATAGACCCTACAGGCATAAAAGGTCAAAACCATCAAAAGAAAACCCAAAACCAAAACCCAAAATGAGCAAAAGGGCAAAAATGGGAAGGACAAAAAACCCTGCTGTTCGCACATGGTCTCACTTTCGCCACAGTTCACGATCCGTGACATTCCAGCATTCCAGCGAAGACCGTTTCCTGCCGTTTCTACTCGAACTCGACTATAGCAAAAAACTGACCCCAGCCCCACTCATGAGCTCAGGCAAAAGCCCCATACTGCACGGTGAGTGCAAAGCCCCCAGCAGTGCAGTAGCGCCATAGCCTCGATGATCATAATGATGTGCGAATGGGTCCATAACTCAAAATCTTGCTGGCATATGTCTCACCTGGCCGCTTTTGATCATAATCTTGTGCTCCCATGAAGAACTGTTCTCAAAATGTATGGTTGATGAATCTACAAATTTCATGAAGAATGTATTATTTTCAAGTATATATATTTTTGGATGATTGAGATAATATCATCCAAAAATAAGGGGCAATTGATATAAAAATTCAACTTAGTAACACGAATCTTGATGTCAATCTTTTCTAATCAAGACTAAGATCAATCGCTTATTTTGTCGAACATGAAGTGTTTATAGTCAAATCGAGCATCTTGATGAGCTAGATCTAACAATATCTCATAATTTCGACTTTATTTGAGCATTAAATAACACAAAATACATCATATGATCAAGAGAATCATCACATGGAGAGTGGTTTGGATTTTGCATTTACGGCGTCAAATCTATAAATAGCTCATTCTTCACATAAGGGGCAAACAAGAGATAGGAGAGTTCTAAAGCTTGAAAATCCTCGAGCACGCCACCCTCGGCCTCACCCCCATTGGTTACCGTAGCCATCCCACGGCCACCGTGTCAATCTCCATTGGTATACATCATGACCTTCATCGTCGGGCTATTCCCATTTCACCATTATCTACTACCTAGCAATTGTTATAACACTATATATTGTTGTCTGATTTTGGGATTCCCATTGTCAGCCCTTCTCATATACAATTATGTAATCCCGTTATCATGAAAATTTTGTACTCTGAAACAAATACATAGTGGAAGATTCTTACTGGGCTAGGCCTCATGGTTTTTTCCTTCTTTTCGAGGTTTTTCCACCTAAAAATTTATGGAGTTTCTTGTTCACTCTTTAAATACCTGTGTGTGTGTGCTGTATTTCACAACAAGGCTAAGGTGTAAACTTTCACTCTACCGCAACTAGTTTTCTAGCACGCAACAATTATATTTATAATTTTTATATACTTTATTATTATTATTATTATTCTTTTCTTCTTTTAACCTTCACCGCATTTGAATTACTTAAATAATTTTGAATATTCACTCTTAAATTCTTATACAAATATACATGAATTATTACATGTAGATCAATTTCTTTTAATAAAATCTCTTTACTATTGAGAGGAGACAAATCAATATGATCAAATGTAGGTCTGTGAAATAAGTAGTACTAAGTTTGATGTGAATTCTAAATAAAATGTTAAAGAGAAAATAATTAATGATATTTTTGTAGGTTTCCTAAATTAAATTAGAGATAATAATTCTCAACAAGGCAGTAGAGAACTTCACCATCTCCTCCAAGAGCTTTCTTTGGGTTTTCTTTGTTGCTCAGTATTGTTAGGTATAATGCTATCATCATTCCCAATTTTCATATAATATTATTCTGGCCGATAATAGGTCAATACGGTGGTCGATGGCGGTGGTCGGCAATGGTGAGGAGAGCCATTGATCACCAACATCGATCATCGCCGTCCCGACCGCTATCCTCGCCATTCCGGCCGGCATCTGGACCACCGACCTCTCACCGGTCACCACCGTACCCACCACCCGATATTCCCCATATCATCACCGTATTCACTAATAAGTCTTTGCTTATCGGTATATATATATATGTAAAGATGAAATTTTGAAAATCGTTTATTAAAAAAATTGAATTTAACTATCACTAGGTGTTGAATTTTTTTGTATATTTTGTTGTGTTCAATTATGATTAGGTGTTTTATATTATGATTAGGTGTTGAATTCAGTCCATACAAGTTTTTAATAATTTAGATAATTTTAATACAAAATTATAGAATAATTTTATTTAATACAAAATTAGCCTGCGTAACTTTATTTGTATCTGTAGTACCAATTATTATCCATGTCATTACACGTTATCCCTTTTGTATTATTAGTATTTTTGCATAATGTTAATATCGCATATTCTAATTAATTTAGTAGTGGTAATTTAAATTATAAAGTGCATATATGTATTTAAAATAGCGACCATCCATTTTGGCGTATATAATAGATTAATCTTAATTATAATTAATTTTATTATTATTATTATTAATGTTATTATATATTTAATATTTAATGTTTATATTATTATATATATATATATATATTTATTTAGTATTTAATATTTAATATTTATATTTATATAATTATTATTATTATTATCATATATAATATATGCATATGTAAATTGATTTATATTACACTTTTCTATTGTTCATGACTATTATAAGTATCATAGTTAATAACAATTTTATTGAATGTTTAAATGCATATAATTCATTGATTTCCTTCGTAAAATATTAAATATATCAAGTTCCATGATTATGAAGATAATGACTAAACTTAAATATTATATTTATTTAATACCTAAAAAATCTTCTAATAAACAACAAATCACACTCTTATGTGTGAGAAATAAAGGTGTAGAGTCAATAAAGCCGACTCGTAAATTGGATCCGATTTGGCTCAATAAGCTAACAAGCCAAGCTCAAGTCAACCGGACTCATTAGCTCACAAGCTAGCTTGAATAATAAATATTAATAAAAAATATTTTAAAATTTTAAAATTTACAATTATTAAGAATATTTAAAATTTCTATCATATTCCTTTATATTAAGTTTTTATTTATTTTCTTCTAATTTCTTACTTTTTTATCATAATGATTCGTTGAATCATAAGGATTGTCGTGCTAGAAAACGAAATCACGACAATCGGATGATGAAGGTCATCATGATGGAGGAAACGAGGTGCGGCAGCAAGGATCAGGCGGTGACGCGATAGTGATGTCGCCGATGGTTGGCGGCGAGGGTGGCGACCGGCGATATGACGGTTATGCTTGGAGAATCTTTAGAGCTCTCTCTCCTCTCTCTCTTGCTCCTCCTCTCATATGATGAGAATGAGGTGGAGGAGTGGCGATGAAATACATGCAAAATCCGAACCACTAATCTCCAACGACGGCTCATGATGATTCCCTTGATCATATGATGTATTTTGTGTATTTGAATGCTCAAATGAAGTCGGAATTATAAGATCTTTGGCTTGTTGGAACCATTTCGATGCTCGATTTGGCTATAAATACTCCATATTTGAGAGCTTTTAGGAATTTAACTGATGTCCCAAAGTTTCCAATGATATTTTAAGTGCTTGATCTCGACGGTTTCAATTTCATCGACTTGCTTTTCGGCATCAAGATTCGTGCTTGGAATTTTAGGGTCATATCAAGGATATTATCTATTTCATACTAAATAAGCCTTCTCACGAGCAAACTCAAACTCATAAAATAATGCTAAAGCTCGAGCTCAAACTCGATTAAATAATAAAGCTAAAGCTCAAACTAAGGGTGACTAGAAAAGCTCTAACTCGATTATATATAAATATTTTTTATTACAAATATTAGTTAAAGATGGAACAGTTCAAACAAGATGTTAATTATCATGTTTGTGCTTTAAAGTAATACAAAAAAGTTTTTATCAGAGGATTTTAGCTTAAGTTTTAAAAAAAAAATTTCTTTAACCTTTAATAAAATATATCTTCATGACATAATAATAACTTGGAAAATAATATGTCTACTATAAGATCTTAAGTTTTAAAATTGATAATTTCATTGATTCTATAAACAATAAATAAAAAATATAGTTCCTTAAGTACTTTTTTGTTTTAAAATTTAAGAGTATTTTATAATAGGATTGTCTCGATTAAGATTTTCTAGCAACTTCGGTCATGTGAAGAATTGTTAATTTGAAATGCTTGTCTTTGAAATTATAATGAGGGATGGATTTATATTCTAAATAAAATTTAAAACATATATCAAAATCAAGAAAGTATAGTTCCATATTTAGTAAAAAATTGACCCAAAATTATTTTATTAATTTAAATCATTTATACAACTAACTCTTGCTTTTAAGAAGATTTTGACTAAACAGTCAATTACTTATGTTAATAAATAAATATAGAACACAAAGGGAGCTAAAAAAATTGAGGGATATGTCTTCACAAAGGATATCCTCTCCTAAAATTTTTAAATATATTACTTGACCAAAATAAACTTAATTCCAATCATGTCAATAATAAAATCTTATTCAAAAGATTGAATTGCATATCAAATTATAAATTTTATTAAGCCAAATTATAAATTTTTCACTTACCTCTTACATTCCTCAGCGGTTCAATATAATTATAAAACTAATTCTTCCAAATATTACAGTGACTAATCTTAGAATTAGTCACTACTGTATTACTAACAATAATCTGATCCTTATTATGATTCTACTTATCTTTATTTTATGGCCAATTTTAGTATTATCAAGATTCAAAACATGCATCTCTTATTGAATGCAACTCTACTGCAGCATGTGCTTATTCTCTCTCTTGGCCAGTTTTTTGAACATAGAAGCCTCAATTGTAAAACAAAAATCAAACAATCATAAATTCACTACTTGATTGAATGTCATTTTTAACTTCATCATGAAATTGCAATTGCAATTTAGGATCAACGACTTCCATGACTCAGCCTAAAATTGCCATTTCTACAAACTTATGTATGTTTATGTGATCTTTAAAATTTCTGTTTACAGGTCTCCTTTCAGCAAACAACTCCATGAGAAGGATTTCATAGCTATAAACAACTCCCATGGTAGAAATTTGGCCCCCTACACCATATTCTATAAAGAAAGCATCTTGAATCATTACACATTTCAATATAATAATAAAAAGGTTATAGCTATAACAAATTGAGCGGTGAAGAGTAAAGATTAATACCGAATAGTGTACCAAATGGTTCCTTTTATCACATGAGTGGTTTAATGGTCACTTAATGGATTGTTCACAGCTCTATGAAGGAGCCTAGAAAGGCCAAAATCCCCAACATGAGCAACCATGTTATCATCAAGAAGGTCATTACTCGGTTTCAGATCATAATGAATAATGGGTGCTTCGCAATCATTATGAAGGTAGACAAAATACATTTGCAATGTTTATGGAAATCTAGCCTTTTGGTCAGGTCAATATGCTCCATCATGTAGCCCTTAGCATGCAACCATGTATCTAAATTACCATTTGTCATGAATTCAAAGACTATAGCCATGAAATCATCACCTTCTAAATCAATCCCCACACAACAAGTTATTATATTTACTAGATTCTGATGTCTGATGCACCTCAGGGCCTCACTCTTAGTTTCAAAGGATATAAAAGCTCCTTGTTGATGAAGGTTAAAGACTTTAATAGCCATAGTTTTGCATCCATAATTGTCTAATGAACCTTTGTACACAAAACCATATTGTCCAATTCTAGTAGATTGGTGGTGAGAACCTCTTAGTTGCCCTTAGGGTTCTACATAAGAATCCTTTGGATATACATCTTCTATGACTTTTGGATTGAACGAATTCTTCATAGAATTTATTCTTCTACAATTAAAGAATAATATAGAGAAGCGATGGGAGAAAGCCTACCATGCTTAGTAAGAGAATCATTAATAGTGCCAATCATGGTTGTCTTCTTTTTTATATAAAATAATATGGGGACATCAAGGAAGATGCAAGTCAAACTCCACCCAGCCCACAATTTCCTTTGAGGGATACCATTACATTCAAAAGAATTTCTTCACTAGGTACTTCACCAACAAGTTGATTAAAAGAAAAATTCAAGCATTGAAGGCTTCTCAATGTTCCTAAAGAATCTAGAATTTGCCCTGCCAAATTATTTTTAGATAGATTTAGTGCCAATAGGCCTTTTATGTCACACATGGATGAACTGATTGAAGTTAGAGCCCAAGTTCAACACTTCCAAACTCATAGAACCACTAATTAAGCTGGGAATTCCACCAAACAATTTATTTTCTTGTAAATGAAGCTCTACAACGTGTTTCAAACCACCAATTTCTGATGGAATAGGTGTGATGAGAAAGCTGGAATCTAATTTAATTAATAATATATGGGGTGCTCTAAATTCCTCTTTAGGAATGTTGCCATTCAATATTTTTACGAAGTAACATCAATTCAAGGCTCGTAAAATTTCTAATTCTTGGTGGTATGGGGCCATTAAAACTGTTATCCTCTAAAAAAGATACAACATCAGTAGGTTGCCAATCTAAAATCATTATAGTTCTAGTTAACATGCCTTGATGTAGACCTAAGACTTGCAACCTTACAAGTTTACTAATACTCGAATGAACCCACGAGATAATTTGGTTCTAAATACAAAATAATCATATTTATGAGATTTCCAATCCCGATGGAATGCTTCTAATATTTGGTTTAAACTAATTTGTAGCTTTTAAATCTTAACTCAAAGGTTGGCTAAAATCAGGTAAAGTTCAAGCTTAGTTATCGTTAGAACAATATCTCTAGCGTGGCGGTTTGTAAGGGCATCCATGAATCGCCAACTACTATGGTCAATTGCTTCGAGCTAATTTGCCATTAAGCTTAATATTGTAAGAAGTCTAAAATTTCCAAGTTCAAAAGGAATTATTCCAATAAATTTATTGATTCTCATATCAGTAAGTTCAAATTAGAAGCATTATGTAATGAAGCAAGGATTGGCCCTTTGAAATTGTTATCAGCCATCATAAGTCCTTGAAGATTAGGAAGGCTGTCTCCAAAAGTAGTCGATCATGCCTTCAAAGTTATCCCCTTCCATGTTGAATAAGTATACCGATGTAAAGTTGAAAATGGTTGGTAACTCTCTGAAAGCATGTTGAAAGAAACATGCAAGTGAAGTCTTGGCAACCTAAAAGTAGTAGGTGGGATTATGCTGAAGCTCTGATTTTGGTTAAGATCTAAGTGATGAAGGAATGTGAGATTTTCTAGTGGAGAGGAGATGTAGCCGATAAGACCTTTATAAGCGAGGTCCGGGCCTAGTTGCAAAAGTATGTGGTGTCATTCTAAGAGCTCAGCGATGGATCATTAATTTTGTCTTGAAAGCAAGAAGCCACCTTTGTCAATTTCATTGCTTAAGAAAGTTGACAACCATGGGTGAAAGGCAGAGGAGGATGAGAAGAAGTAGATCTGAAGGAGTGTCGGTATTTCCATGGAAGTGACGGTATGTTTAAATTTCATTTTAAATACTAATTTTGATTGGCATTGAAGGCGATTACTAATGGCATTAAAGACTTATTATAAATTTAATTCAAAAGATTTAGTGATTTCTCATTTTTTAAAATTTGACCTTTAAGTGACACTATATTTATATTCATAATTGTATTTGTATATTGGTATATTATTATTATAAGTTGTTTCAATAAAATTATATTAAATAATCGGTAATCGTTGATTTAACTATGATTTTGAATCAATGATAAAATAATTCTTTAATATTAAGAAAATATCGATAATTTCATGCATTTATTAAGTATTTTTGGATTACAAAATGTGGGTCTCGGAGTTTGGAATATTGCCTTTTCATTTTATGAAAGCTTAAATAAAATGTTACTTATTTTAGTTTATCTTAATCTATTTTTTAAAGTAATAGATTTTTATGTCTTATTTAATGATTCTTTAATAGTTTTTATTATAATATATATTATAGGTGAAATTTTGAAAATTGATATCCTATATAATTATATTTTTGGGTTAGCATTTCTTTAAAAAAAATTAAAATGATATTTTTGTTGCTTAGAGTGGGGATAATATGCTAATTTTTTGGCATATTGTCAGTGTTATAAGTAGAAATAAATTAAAATAAAATAAATTATATTTGTATATTAATATCTTATTATTATTCTATTTTTCATTTATTTATTTTAATTCTATTATGTTGAACTTGAGACTTCAAGTGGAGTGTGAGTGTGAGTAATATACTTGGAGCTTGATACTTCAAGTGGAGTGTGCATTCAGTTTGTGTTTGTGATTTTGTTCATTAGTTCCTGTGATGTTTGTGTTGAAGATTGGAGAAAAAGGAGATTCATTAGAAGAAGATTTAATTACTAAGAGACAAATAGATTTATTTAATAGCATACTCAAAGAATCTTTCTTGTTTACTCTTTCCTTCCCATTGATTTTACTTAGAATGTTCTTATACATTTGTGGGTGCCGATGTTCTTTATCTTTCTGTAATATGAGCACCTAAATATTTAGGGGCTGTTTGGCTGCACATAAGATTTAATTAATGTAGGATTTAGTAAATCCAAAAAATCTGGATTTAGTAAATCCTATAAAAGTTAAATCTAAAAACTATTTGGTATATTGATAGTTAAATCTAGTTAAATCCTATGCTACTGTTTGGTTACTTATATGAGGATTTAAGTTTGTTATTTCATTTAATATTAAATAATAAATATTTAGAGGTTATTTTGATTATAAAATATAATTAAAAAAAAGATTAAATAATTAAATAAAAAATGAAAGCCGTTAACTTTAAATAATAACAATGTAGATGATAATATTTAAATTACATATAAATTGAAACTCAATAAATATTATATGATAGATAATCAAATCAAAATTATAAAAGCACAATAAAAAAAGGCAATGAATAACGATTAATATAGTCTTCTCATTTTTCTGTAAATAATAAAAAATATTTATAATCCTTGTTTGTATTCAGACAATAGTTAAGAATATCTAATAAGTGAACTAAAAAATACTTTCTATTTAGTTCGTTTACATAAAAATAATATAATCATATTTAAATTAATTAAAATATATTTATTATAACATAATATGTTAATTAAATATAAATCTATTAATTAATCATAAAGAATTAAGTCTTGATAATTACATCTAATTTTATTAATTATAATTAATTAAAAAAATATATTAATTTATTATTATCTAAATAATTGAAAATTAAATTAAAAATATATAAAAATAAAAATAAAAATTGGAAAAAGGAAGGGGTTGAAATTTCGACGTTCAAAACCCTCGTCATTCTCCTAACCCCTTAGCTCTGCACTAAAAGAGAAGGGGAGGCGGAAGGTAATCCTCATCTTCCTCCCACCCTCAATCATGCACTTGCTTCTCAATCCCATAAATCCCACCAATAGATTTTGTAAATCTAGAATTAACTTGCAAAAGCAGCTTTAATGGGAATACAAAAGCAGCGGATTTAACTTGTCCAAAAATACTATTTGGCTGAATTTAAGTTAAATCTGGCTTAAATTCTGCTCAAATCCTGCAGCCAAACAGCCCATTAAATTCTGCTCAAATCCTACTCAAAGACTATAGCCTTGAAATCATTGTCTTTTGAATCGATGTCCACACAACAAGTAATAATCTATACTAGATTTTGATGTGTGATGCGCCTTAGTGCCTTACATTCAGTTGCGAAGGCTTTGGTATTGAAGGTAAAGACTTAGATAGCCATAATTGTGTATCCATAATTGTCTAATGAGCCTTTGTACATTGAACCATATTATCCAATTCCAAGTAGGTTGGCAGGTGAGAACCCGCCAGTTGATCTCACCAATTCTAGAAAGGAAACTTTTGGATGAAATCTTCCATGAATTTTGGATTGGTTGAAACCTTTAAAAGATTTCTTCTTTTCTACTTAAAGCATAATATGGAGAATATGATCAAAGAGAATGGTACAATAGTTGGTAAAAGGATTACTAATAGTATAGTTCTCTTCTCTTTTATACGAACTTATATCGAGACATGAAAAAAGATGAAAGTCTAATACTCCACCACAAAGCCCATCATTTACTTGGAGGGATACTATTGTTGCATTCAGATAGATCCCCTCACTAAGGACTTCACCAACAAGATGATTGAATGAAAAAATTTAAATATTCAATCCTCAACATTCCCAAAGCTTTTGGAATTTATCCTATCAAATTATTTTTAGATAGATTTAGTACTCTTAGGCTTTTTAAGCCAGCTAGATGGAGGGATAGTACCTTGAATCAAGTTATAGCTTATGTCCAACACTTCCAAACTCATACAAGCACTAATTCATTGGGAATTTCACAAATAGTTTATTTTGTTTTTTGTAAATAGAGTCTATAATGTTTTCAAACCACCAATTTCTGATGGAATTGGACCAATGAGAGAGTTGGACTCTAACCTAAGGCTTATAATAGAGATTAAATTGGCAATGAACAAAATTGGCTTGTGCTTATAGGCCATTGAAACTATTGCTATCTAAATACTGATATAACATTTGAGTTAGGTTGCCAATAGAAAGAGGTAGAGTTCGAGTTAACATGCCATGATGTAGACTCAAGTATTGCAACCTTGCAAGCTTACCGATATTATTTAGGATGGCTCTAATGAGATGATTTTGTTCCAGAGCCAAAATTAATAGATTGTTGAGATTGTTAATATCATTTGGAATGCTTCCAAATATTTAATTCATACCAAATCCTAGTTTTTGAATCTAGTAGAAATATTAGCTATGGAGCTAGGTAGAGTTCCGAGGTTATTATCATCCAAGAACAATAACTATAATTATGAGAAATTAGTAAGAGCATTCCAAATTGCCAAGTTATGGCACTAGCTTCTAGTTGATTTGAATATAAGAATAACCTTGAAAGACCTCCCAACCTTCCAAGTATAGAAGGAATTATTCCATTAAAATTGGTTTATTTAAAGACAACTTAGAAGCAATAGATAGAGGGAGGAATTAGACCTATAAATTAGTTAAGACTCATAAGAAGTTTTAAGATTAAGAAGGTTGCTCCCAAAAGTAATTGGAATACCTTCAAAAATGTTCCCTATCATGTAAAGAAGTATCGATGAAGGTTCAAAATGGAGGCTGGCAACTCTCTTATAAAAACATGTTGATAGAGGCGTAAGTATTCCATGTTTTGATGATTGCTAATTGCCTTAGGTATGGTTTCCTCAAGTTGATTTTAGGATAAATCAAGGTGTTGGAGTGATGAAAGGTTGCCAAGAAGGTGAGATCTTACGTGATACTATTATTGGAAGAGAAACAAATCTGAGCTTTAAAAGATGACCAAGTGATGATGGAATGTTTCCTGTTATATAATTTCCATTGAGGTCAATAGTTATAAAGCTATAGCTCGATAAAAGGATTTCACCATGTAATTGAGACTCGAGGTTCAAAAAATGAAGCCTTGGCAATCTAAAGAGGGAAGGTGGGATTATATCATAGAATTGATTTTGGTTGAGATCCAAGTGATGAAGGAAGGTGAGGTTGTCTATTGAGGAGGAGATGTAGCTAGTGAGGCCACAAGAGGTTGATCGACACAACTCTTCCCTTAGCTTCTTCTACGGAGATACCCTCTAGTTGCAAATATCTGGTGCCATTCCATGAGTGCAAGTCCCTTGATGAGTCATTAGTTATCCGAACCTTGAAAGCAATAAGTGCCACCTTGTTAGTAATGTTGCTTAACAAGGTGGTGGCGAACCATCTAACACCACATAAGAAGAATGAGAAGAAATTCATAAGAAGAAATGCTTGTTTAGATTAGAAGGTTTGTTGAAGGAACTCACATGATATCGGCTTTATAGGAACACAATCAATTAAATTTATAGGAAAACTTCGCTAATAAAGCACTATTTTGTGTTATATTTAATTGTTTTCACACTAGGATAACAATTTTCAAAAAAGCGAAAAATTTTATCACATCCTAATAAGTTTTTGAGAGAAAATACTTCAAAATCAAGTCTTAGTCTTCCCTAATAAGTCTTTGCTTAGGTAATTAGTCATAGCAATTAATAGAGTTAGTATTCGCTTAGATAACTTCTATATATATATATATATATATAGATGAAATTTGAAAATCGGTTTATTAAAAAATTGAATTTAACTAGGTGTTGAATTTTTTTGTATATTTTGTTGTGTTCAATTATGATTAGGTGTTTTATATTATGATTAGGTGTTGAATTCAAACAAGTTTTAATAATTTAGATAATTTTAATACAAAATTATAGAATAATTTTATTTAATACAAAATTAGTCTGCGTAACTTTATTTGTATATGTTGTACCAATTATTATTCATGTCATTACACGTTATCCCTTTTGTATTATTAGTATTTTTGCATAATGTTAATATCGCATATTCTAATTAATTTAGTAGTGGTAATTTAAATTATAAAGTACATATATGTATTTAAAATAGCGACCATCCATTTTGGTGTATATAATAGATTAATCTTAATTATAATTAATTTTATTATTATTATTATTAATGTTATTATATATTTAATATTTAATGTTTATTATATTATTATTATTATTATATTATATATTTATTTATTTATTTTATTTAATATTTATATTTTATATTATTATTATTATTATTATTATATATATATATGCATATGTAAATTGATTTATATTACACTTTTCTTTTCTATTGTTGACTATTATAAGTATCATAGTTAATAACAATTTTATTGAACGTTTAAATGCATATAATTCATTGATTTCCTTCATAAAATATTAAATATATCAAGTTCCATGATTATGAAAATAATGACAAAACTTAAATTTTATATTTATTTGATACCTGAAAAATCTTCTAGTAAACAACAAATCACACTCATATGTGTCAGAAATAAAGGTGTAGAGTCATTCAAGCCAGAATCATAAATTGGCTCTGATTTGGCTCAATGAGCTAACAAGCCAAGCTCAAATCAACCTGACTCATTAGCTCACAAGCTAGCTTGATTAATGAATATTAATAAAAAATATTTTAAAATTTTAAAATTTATAATTATTAAAAATATTTAAAATTTTTATCATATTCCTTTATATTAAGTTTTTATTTATTTTCTTCTAATTTCTTACTTTTTTATCATAATGATTCGTTGAATCATAAGGATTGTATTTATTTCATAGAAAAAAAGCCTTCTCATGAGAATCATCATGAAAATAATGATGAAGCGGCTCACTCATTAAATAGAAAGCGAGCTCAAGCGGGTGACGATCACTTGATTATATATAAATAGTTTTATTACTATTTTTGAGTGCTTGAACAAGATGTTAATTATCTGTTCTTGCTTTTAAAGACAAGAAAATTTATTAGAGGATTTTAATACATGTTTTAATTTTTTTCTTTAACCTTTAATAAAATATATATTCATGTATTTAATAAATGAAAATAATATGTCTAAGATCTTGGTTTAAAATTGATAATTTCATTGATTATACTATATATATATATTTGAAGCTTTTTTTTTGTTCTTGAAATTTGAGTACTTATAATAAGTGCTCGATTATGATTTTAAGCAACTTGGTCATCATGAAGATTTGTTACTTTGAAATGCTTTTTGAAATTTATAATGAGGGATGGGTCATATTAAATATTTATATATATCAAAATCAAAAAGAGTTCAATATTTTGGTAAAAAAACTTTAAAATTATTTTATAAATTTAAATCTTTTAACACAATTCTTCCTTTTAAGAAGATGACTAAACAAAATATTAATATGTTAATAACAAAACATAGAACACGAGGATAAATTGAGGGATATGTCTTCACAAATATCTCTCTAATTTAAATATATTATGACCTTTAATTTAATCATGTGAATAATAAAATATTATTCAGATTGTTTATCAAATTATAAATTTTATTAGCCAAATTATAACTTATTTCCATATTTTGCCATTCTTCAATTATAAAACTAATTCTTCCATGCAGGCTAACAAATCAATTGTCGAAATTGCAATATGATCATTATGATTTTCTTTTTATTTTGTAAGGGCACCCGTGGACCCTCGGATGGTCAAAATCCTCTTGAGTCTTGACCTCTTCCGGTTGTCATCGGGAAGACTCGAAGAACAACCTGATGGGTCGTTGATGGCTGCGATCTTCACGGGTTAAAGTCGGGACTGGTTTTGATAGCATGGTCAAAATCGGCGTTGATTCAACCTCTTCCACCGAGGTTAAGACAGCGGGTCATCGAAAACAACCCAGCATGAATCATCACCGTCTGTTGTGCGATCTCGCCGTGAGAAGTCCATCTGGCGGAACCACCATACCGTCGGTATTTTTGCGATCGGTTATTTTTTATCGTTTCCGAGGTCAGACATGGTTAACCAGGTTGGCAATGTCGCCGAGGTGCTTTTCACCACCGCGGTCACCACCAAGACCATCGTCGTCAGATCTGGCGATTATGACCGGCATTGGTTCGAGATCAGGCCGCCGATTACCGACCATGGGCCGTCTAGCGCTGCGAGCCAGTGGTAGCCAACCACCATTGCGGTCTCAAATCATACGGTACCACCATCATGGCGGTGACACCATAGGTGATGCGAAGTATTGAATTCAGGATGCTCATCGCGGTCATCGCCTTTCAGCGGAATAAGGCATCACCAGATGGTCAGCCGATCATTCAATGGTGATTAATTGAGGGGCGGTTGACGTCTCTTTGAGCGAAATGACGGTATGACAGCGGCATGATCGTCTCAGCAGGTAGTCAGCAGCGGTTGCCACGAGGAATGGCCGGTATGAACCTGCGGGCGCGATAGTCAGCGGTCGAAAGTGGTGCTCGAGGAAAGCAAATCGCATATGGTATGATGATAAGCCTCGAATGACCCTCTTCAGAAGAAGAGGGACACCAGCATATGAAAGATGTGCCTTCTATGGCTAAGGGGATATAGCCTGGATGGTCAAAACCATCAGCGCAGCCAGTCAAAACAGCAAAATGAGCAAAACGGCAAAAATGGGATAAAAGCGTCATGGGAGCAGCAATGGTCAGATGGCCCAGTCACCGGCTGCGTGACCAGCGGTACCATTCAAGCGAGGCGGCGAGCTAATGGTCGGGCAGTAAACAAAAGGCGTAGCGATGAGTAGCGGCGGCAGTAGCAATTCATGGCGTTCCGTGACCAGCAGAATCAGTGTGCCACCGGATGCAGTGGGTATGCGATTAAGCACCAGCAGTATGGAAGTAGCGCCTAGCCAGCGAATCAGCCAGCGGTACACCATGCAAGCAGCGATGGGTCCATAATCAAAAATGAGCCAGCGATATCCAATAATTAGCGACCGGTTTTCTTGATCATAATGTGCTCCCAGTGAAGAGCGCTCGAAATGTATGGTTGATGAATCCAATTTCATGAAGAATGTATTAAAGTAGTGGTATATAGCGGATGATTGAGATAAATCAAAAATAAGGGGGCAATTGATATGACCTAAAATTCAACTAGTGGAAAGCGAATCTTGATGTCAGCAATCGATGAATCAAGTAAGCGAGATTCAATTGAAATCTCTTAAACATGAAGTGTTTATAGTCAAATCGCATCTTGATGGTCCAACAAACCCAATATCTCCGACTTTGTGAGAGCGTAAATAACACAAAATCATATGATCAAGAGAATCATCCGAATGACCAAAGGAGTGGTTTGGTGCATGTATTTCTGCGGACCTCAAATCATAAGCAGCCATTCTTCTCAGCGGATAACAGAGATGGGGAGAGGGTTAATGTGAAAATCCCGGGCATACTGTCCATGGCGATTGCCGACCACCCATTGGTAACCAATTTGCCATGCGGCCGTGATCCGGCGTGGATCAATCTCCATCGAATGACGACCTTCATAGTGATGTGGCTATGACCGCACCATTATCTACCACTAGTTGATAATGACGTGACTATATAGTGATTGACGATGATTCCATTGTATACTCATACAATTATGTAATCCGGTTGTCTTGAAATTTTGTATACGCAAATCACATGTTAGATTCTTGCGGGAGGAGTGGTTTTCCTTCCGGTTTGTCATAAGTTTATGCTTGTTCGTTAAATGACATGTGGAATAAGATTGAAATTTCACCTACCAGGTTTTTGATGATTATATTTATAAATATACTTTTATTATTATTATTATTATTCTTTTCTTCTTTTTTAACCTTCACACATTTTGATTAAATAATTTTGAATATTCCTCTTAAATTTTATACAAATATACATGAATTGTATGTGATCAATTTCTTTAATAAAATCTCTTTACTATTGAGGAGGAGACAAATCAATATTGTATGTAGATGTGAAATAAGTAGTACTAAGTTTGATGTGAATTCTAAATAAAATTTGAAAATAATTAATGATATTTTGTAGGAAATTAAATTAGAGATAATAATTCTCAACGAGAGAATGACCATCAAGAGTTTCTTTGGGTTTCTTTGTTGCTCTCGAGATGTGGAAGGTATATCAATCATTGATTTTCATATAATATTATTTGAAGGTCACCGATGGTCGAGGTGAATTAATGAGGAGAGCATTTGTCCGATCGATCATCGCCGTGGAGTATTGTGGTGGATACGGTAGGCCTTTGGGAAGATGTAGGAAAGAGATTTTGAAGAGATTTATCATAGACCATATCACTAATAAGTCTTTGCTTAGGTGTCGGAATATATATGTAAAGATGAAATGTGTTTATTAAAAATTTTACTATCCTTGGGTGTTGTGAATTTTTTTGATATTTGTTGTGTTCAATTATGATGGTGTTTTATAAGAAGGGTTGAATTCAGTCCCAAGTTTTTAATTTTGATAATTTTAATCAAAGTATGTTTTTATTTAATACTTGGCGACTTTATTTGATGGTACCAATTATTATCCATGTCATTGTTATCCCTTTTGTATTAAGTATTTTTGCAAAGTTAATTATGATGTTCAATTAATTTGTATGGAATTTAAATTATAAAGTCAAAGTATTTATGCGATCCATTTGGTTTTAATAAAAGATTAATCTTAATTTAATTAATTTTATTATTATTATTATTATGACATAATATTAATATGAATGTTTAAATTATATAATTATATATATTTATTTAGTATTTAATATTTAATATTTATGAATAATTATTATTGATTATCTTATAAAAGCTATAAATTGATTTATGCTCCACCAATTGTTCATGATTTTAAATCATAGAATAACAATATGAATGAAATGCAATAATTCATTGATTTCCTTTTGAAATAAAAATCAAGTTCCATATTATGAAAGATGGAAACTTAAATATTATATTTATTTAATATGAAATCTTTAAAACAACAAATCACACTATGTTAAATAAATGTAACAAAAACTAAATTTATCTCAATAAGCTAATAAACCAAGCTCAAATTATGTCAAAATAGCTTGAATAATAAATATTAATAAAAATATTTTAAAAAAAATTTAAATTATTAAAATATTTAAAATTTCTATCATATCCTTTATATTAAATTTACAATTTCTTAATCATGATTCGAATCAATCGGTAAATGCAAACAATCTATAGAAGTCATCATGATGGGAAGAAGATTGGGACGGCAAGGATCAACGGCGGCGGTGACGGTGGTGATCAGTGGTTGGCGATGGTCGGCGGTGGCGGCGCGCGATGGTGACACGATTATGCTTGGAGGATCTTTAGAGCTCTCTCTCTCTCTCTCTTGCGCCTCCTCATATGAGAATGAGCTATTTATGGAGAAGTGGCGACTGTAAATACATGCAAAATCGAACCACTCCTCTCCAACTCATGATGATTCCTTGATCATATGATGTATTTTGTGTATTTGAATGCTCAAATGAAGTCGAATTAAGATCTTTGGCTTGTTGGAAGGCATCGAGATGCTTTCGATTTTATAAATACTCCATATTTGAGAGCTTTTAGGAATTTAAGATGTCCCAAATTTTTGATATTTTAAGTGCTTGATCTCGACCAGTTCAATTTACGATGCTTTGCATCAAGATTAGTGCTTAGAGGAATTTTAGGTCATATCAAGGATATTATCTATTTCATACTAAATAACCCTTCTCACGCAAACTCAAACTCATAAAATAATGCTAAAGCTCGAGCTCAAACTCGATTAAATAATAAAATAAAAATAAGGGGTGAAAAGCTCTAACTTCGATTATATATAAATATTTTTTATTACAAATATTAGTTAAAGATGCAAGTTCAAACAAGATGTTAATTATCATGTTTGTAATACAAAAAGTTTTTTTATGAGGATTTTAGCTTAAGTTTTAAAAAAAAATTTCTTTAACCTTTAATAAAATATATCTTCATGACATAATAATAACTTGGAAAATAATATGTCTACTATAAGATCTTAAGTTTTAAAATTGATAATTTCATTGATTCTATAAATAAATAAAAAATATAGTTCCTTAAGTACTTTTTTGTTTTAAAATTTAAGAGTATTTTATAATAGGATTGTCTCTGATTAAGATTTTCTAGCAACTCGGTCATCGTGAAGAATTGTTACTTTGAAATGCTTGTCTTTGAAATTATAATGAGGGATGGATTTATATTCGAAATAAAATTGAAGCCTACATATATCAAAATCAAGAAAGTATAGTTCCATATTTAGTAAAAAATTGACCCAAAATTATTTTATAAATTTAAATCTTTTATACAACTAACTCTTGCTTTTAAGAAGATTTTGACTAAACAAAATCAATTACTTATGTTAATAAATAAATATAGAACACAAAGAGGGAGCTAAAAAAATTGAGGGATATGTCTTCACAAAAGGATATCCTCTCCTAAAATTTTTTAAATATATTACTTGACCAAAATAAACTTAATTCCAATCGTGTCAATAATAAAATCTTATTCAAAAGATTGAATTGCATATCAAATTATAAATTTTATTAAGCCAAATTATAAATTTTTTCACTTATCTTACATTCCTCATTTCAATATAATTATAAAACTAATTCTTCCAAATATTACCACTAATCTTAGAATTAGTCACGGAATACTAACAATAATCTGATCCTTATTATGATTCTACTTATCTTTATTTTATGGCCAATTTCAGTATTATCAAGATTCAAAACATGCATCTCTTATTGAATGCAACTCTACTACAGCATGTTCTTATTCTCTCTCTTGGCCAGTTTTTTGAACATAGAAGGCTCAATTGTAAAACAAAAATCAAACAATCATAAATTCACTACTTGATTGAATGTCATTTTTAACTTCATCATGAAATTGCAATTGCAATTTGGGATCAACGACTTCCATGACTCGGCCTAAAATTGCCATTTCTACAAACTTATGTATGTTTATGTGATCTTTAAAATTTCTATTTACAGGTCTCCTTTCAGCAAACAACTCCATGAGAAGGATTTCATAGCTATAAACAACTCCCATGGTAGAAATTTTACACCATATTCTATAAAGAAAGCATCTTGAATCATTACACATTTCAATATAATAATAAAAGGTTATAGCTATAACAAATTGAAGGGTGAAGAGTAAAAGATTAATACTACAATAATTCCAAATGGTTCCCTTTATCACATGAGTGGTTTAATCGAGTCACTTAATGGATTGTTCCCTATGAAGGAGCCTAGAAAGGCCAAAATCCCAACATGAGCAACCATGTTATCATCAAGAAGGTTATTACTGGTTTGGATCATAATGAATAATGGGTGTTTTTAATCATTATGAAGGAAGGTAGACAAGTACATTTGCGATGTTTATGGAAATGTCTAGCCTTTTGGTCAGGTCAATATGCTCCATCATGTAGCCCTTAGCATGCTTGTATCTAAATTACCATTTGTCATGAATTCAAAGACTATAGCCATGAAATCATCACCTTCTGAATCAATCCCCACACAACAAGTTATTATATTTACTAGATTCGATGTCGATGCACCTGCCTCACACTTAGTTTCAAAGGCTATAAAAGCTCCTTGTTGTTGAAGGTTAAAGACTTTAATAGCCACAGTTTTGCATCCATAATTGTCTAATGAACCTTTGTACATAAAACCATATTGTCCAATTCTAGTAGATTGGTGGTGAGAACCTCTTAGTTGCCCTTAGTTCTACATAAGAATCCTTTGGATATACATCTTCTATGACTTTTGGATTGAACAATTCTTCATAGAATTTATTCTTCTACAATTAAAGAATAATATGGAGAAGGCGATCGAGAGAAGCCTACCATGCTTAGTAAAGAATCATTAATTGTGCCAATCATGGTTGTCTTCTTTTTTTTATATAAAATAATATGGGGACATAGGAAGATGCAAGTCCGAAACTCCACCATAAACAATTTCCTTTGAGGGATACCATTATTGCATTCAAAGAATTTCTTCACTAGGTACTTCACCAACAAGTTGATTAAAAGAAAAATTAAGCATTGAAGGCTTCTCAATGTTCTAAAGAATCTAGAATTTGCCTTAAAATTATTTTTAGATAGATTTAGTGCCAAGGCCTTTTATGTACATGGATGAATTGAAGTTAGAGCCCAAGTTCAAACTTCCAAACTCATAGAACCACTAATTGAATGGGAATTCCACCAAACAATTTATTTTCTTGTAAATGAAGCTCTACAACGTGTTTCAAACCAATTTATGATGGAATAGGTGTGATGAAAATGGAATCTAATTTAATTAATAATATATGGGGTACTCTAAATTCCTCTTTAGGAATGTTGCCATTCAATATTTTTATGAAGTAACATCAATTCGAGGCTCGTAAAATTTCTAATTCTTGGTGGTATGGGGCCATTAAAACTGTTATCCTCTAAAAAAGATACAACATGAGTAGGTTGCCAATCTAAAATCGTTCTAGTTAACATGCCTTGATGTAAACTAAGACTTGCAAGTTTACTAATACTCTCTGGAATGACCTCTGTGAGATAATTTGGTTCTAAATACAAAATAATCATATTTATGAGATTTCCAATCCCACGATGGAATGCTTCCTAATATTTGGTTTGAACTTTTAGCTTTAAATCTTAACTCAAAGGTTGGCTAAAAATGGGTAAAGTTCAAGCGAGTTGTTATCGTTCAGAACAATATCTCTAAGCGTGAGCTTGTAAGGGCATCCATGAATGCCAACTACGGTCAATTGCTTGCTAATTTGCCATTAAGCTTAATATTGTAAGAAGTCAAATTTCCAAGTCCAAAAGGAATTATTCCAATAAATTTATTGATTCTCATATCAAGTTCAAATTAGAAGCATTATGTAATGAAGCAAGGATTGGCCCTTTGAAATTGTTATCGACCATCATAAGTCCTTGAAGATTAGAAGGATCTCCAAAATGTAGAATCATGCCTTCAAAGTTATCCCCTTCCATGTTGAATAAGTATACGATGTAGGTTGAAAATGGCGGTTGGTAACTCTCTTGAAAGCATGTTGAAAGAAACATGCAAGTGAAGTCTTGGCAACCTAAAAGTAGTAGGTGGGATTATGCTGAAGCTCTGATTTTGGTTAAGATATAAGTGATGAAGGAATGTGAGATTTTCTAGTGGAGATGTAGCCGATAAGACCTTTATAGAGGTCACTTGGCCTAGTTGCAAAAGTATGTGGTGTCATTCAAGAGCTCACGATGGATCATTAATTTTTGTGCGCTTGAAAGCAAGAACGCCACCTAATTTCATTGCTTAAGAAAGTTGCGGCCATGGGTAAAGGCAGAGGAGGATGAGAAGAAGTAGATGCTGAAGGAGTGTCGGTATTTCCATGGGCTGAGCGGTATGTTTAAATTTCATTTTAAATACTAATTTTGATTGGCATTGAAGGATTACTAATGGCATTAAAGACTTATTATAAATTTAATTGAAAGATTTAGTGATTTCTCATTTTTTTTAAATTTTACCTTTAAGTGACACTATATTTATATTCATAATTGTATTTGTATATTGGTATATTATTATTATAAGTTGTTTCAATAAAATTATATTAAATAATGATGATCTTTTTGATTTAACTATGATTTTGAATCAATGATAAAATAATTCTTTAAGAAAATATCGATAATTTCATGCATTTATTAAGTATTGTTTGGATTACAAAATGTGGGTCTGAGTTTGGAATATTGCCTTTTTTATGAAAGCTTAAATAAAATGTTACTTATTTTAGTTTATCTTAATCTATTTTTAAAGTAATAGATTTTTATATCTTATTTAATGATTCTTTAATAGTTTTATTATAATATATATATTATAGGTGAAATTTTGAAAATTGATATCCTATATAATTATATTTTGGGTTAGCATTTCTTTAAAAAAAAATTAAAATGATATTTTTGTTGCTTAGAGTGGGGATAATATGCTAATTTTTGGCATATTGTCGGTGTTATAAGTAGAAATAAATTAAAATAAAATAAATTATATTTGTGTATTAATTTCTTATTATTATTCTATTTTTTCATTTATTTATTTTAATTCTATTATGTTGAACTTGAGACTTCAATTGGAGTGTGAGTGTGAGTAATATACTTGGAGCTTGATACTTCAAGTGGAGTGTCATTCAGTTTGTGTTTGTGATTTTGTTCATTAGTTCCTGTGATGTTTGTCTTGAAGATTGGAGAAAAAGGAGATTCATTAGAAGAAGATTTAATTACTAAGAGACAAATAGATTTATTTAATAGCATACTCAAAGAATCTTTCTTGTTTACTCTTTCCTTCCCATTGATTTTACTTAGAATGTTCTTATACATTTGTGGGTGCCGATGTTCTTTATCTTTCTAATATGAGCACCTAAATATTTTGGGGCTGTTTGGCTGCACATAAGATTTAATTAATAGGATTTAGTAAATCCAAAAATCTGATTTAGTAAATCCTATAAAAATAAATCAAAACTATTTGGTATATTGATAGTTAAATCTAGTTAATCCTATACTACGTTTGGTTACTTATATGAGGATTTAAGTTTGTTATTTCATTTAATATTAAATAATAAATATTTAGAGGTTATTTTAATTATAAAATATAATTAAAAAAAAGATTAATTAAATAATTAAATAAAAAATGAAAGCGTTAATTTTAAATAATAACAATGTAGATGATAATATTTAAATTACATATAAATTGAAACTCAATAAATATTATATATGATAGATAATCAAATCAAAATTATAAAAGCACAATAAAAAAGGCAATGAATACGATTAATATACTTCTCATTTTTCTATAAATAATAAAAATATTTATAATCCTTGTTTGTATTAGACAATAGTTAAGAATATCTAATAAGTGAACTAAAAATACTTTCTATTTAGTTCGTTTACATAAAATAATATAATCATATTTAAATTAATTAAAATATATTTATTATAACATAATATGTTAATTAAATATAAATCTATTAATTAATCATAAAGAATTAAGTCTTGATAATTACATCTAATTTTTATTAATTATAATTAATTAAAAAAATATTAATTTATTATTATCTAAATAATTGAAAATTAAATTATATAAAAATAAAAATAAAATTGGAAAAGGAAGGGGTTGAAATTTCGTTCAAAACCCTTCATCTAACCTTCTCTGTAAATGAAAAAAGAGAAGGGAGCGGAAGGTAATCCTCATCTTCCTCCCACCCTCAATCATGCATACGCTTCTCAGATCCCATAAATCAAACCAATAGAGGATTTGTAAATCTAGAATTAACTTCTTTAATGGGAATACAAAAGCGTTTAACTTGTCCAAAATACTATTTGGCTGAATTTAGTTAAATCGGCTTAAATTCTGCTCAAATCCTATCCAACAACCCATTAAATCTCAAATCCTACTCAAGACTATAGCCATGAAATCATTGTCTTTTGAATCGATGTCCACACAACAAGTAATAATCTACTAGATTTTGATGTGTGATCTTTTATTCATTGAAGGCTTTGGTATTGAAGGTTAAAGACTTTGATAGCCATAATTGTGTATCCATAATTGTCTAATGAGCCTTTGTACATTGAACCATATTATCCAATTCCAAGTAGGTTGGCGGTGAGAACAGTTGATCTCACCAAAGGAAACTTTTGGATGAAATCTTCCATGAATTTTGGATTGGTTGAAACCTTTAAAAGATTTCTTCTTTGTACTTAAAGCATAATATGGAGAATATGATCAAAGAGAATGGTACAATAGTTGGTAAAAGGATTAATAATGGCAATTATAGTTCTCTTCTCTTTTTACTAACTTATATGAGACATGAAAAAGATGAAAGTCTAATACTCCACAAAGCCCATCATTTACTTGGAGGGATACTATTATTGCATTGGAGATAGATCCCCTCACTAAGGACTTCACCAACAAGATGATTGAATGAAATATTTAAATATTCAATCCTCTTCCCAAAGCTTTTGGAATTTATCTATCAAATTATTTTTAGATAGATTTAGTACTATTAGGCTTTTTAAGTCACTAGATGGAGGGATAGTACCTTGAATCAAGTTATAGCTTATGTCCAACACTTCCAAACTCATACAAGCACTAATTCTAGGAATTTCACAAAGTAGTTTACTTTGTTTTTTTAAATAGGTCTATAATGTTTTCAAACCACCAATTTTTGGAATTGGACCAATGAGAGAGTTGGAATCTAACCTAAGGCTTATAATAGAGATTAAATTGGCAATCTCTTTAGGTATGCTACCATTCAAATTATTATTGTCAATGAACAAAAATTCAAGGCTCTTAAGGCATGCTTGGTTGTATGGGGCCATTGAAACTATTGCTATCTAAATAATATAACATTTGAGTTAGGTTGCCAATAGAAAGAGGTAGAGTTTGACTTAGCATGCCATGATGTAGACTCAAGTATTGCAACCTTGCAAGCTTCGATATTATTTAGGATGGCTCCAATAAGATGATTTTGTTCTAGAGCCAAAATTATTAGATTGTTGAGATTGTCAATATCATTTGGAATGCTTCCAGATATTTAATTCATATGAAATCCTAGTTTTTGAATCCTAGTAGAAAGGTTAGCTATGGAGCTGGGTAGAGTTCCATTGAGGTTTTTATCATCCAAGAACAATAGCTCTAATTATGAGCAATTAGTAATAGCATCCAAATTGCCAGTTATGGGCACTAGCTTCTAGTTGATTTGAATATAGAATAACCTTGAAAGACCTCCCAACCTTCCAAGTATAGAAGGAATTATTCCATTAAACTTCTTGTTTATTTCAATAAAGACAACTTAGAAACAATAGATAGTGAGGGAGGAATTAGACCTATAAATTAGTTAAGACTCATAAGTTTTGAAGATTAAGAAGGTTGCTCCCAAAGTAATTGGAATGCCTTCAAAAATGTTCCCTATCATGCTAAAAGCGTATCGATGAAAGGTTCAAAATGGAGGCAACTCTGTTAAAAGCATGTTGATAGAGGCACGAAAGTATTCCATGTTTTGATGATTGCTAATTGCCTTAGGTATGGTTTCCTCAAGTTGATTTTAGGATAAATCAAGGTGTTGGAGTGGTGAAAGGTTGCCAAGAGAAGGCGAGATCTTACCCGTGATACTATTATTGGAAAGAGAAATAAATTAAAAGATGAAGTGATGATGGAATGTTTATATATAATTTAAGGTCAATAGTTATGAAGCTATAGCTGAGATAAAAGGGATTTCACCATGTAATGAATTGAGACTAGTTCAAAAAATGAAGCCTTGGCAATCTAAAGAGGGATGGTGGGATTATATCATAGAATTGATTTTGGTTGAGATCAAGTGATGAAGGAAGGTGAGGTTGTCTATTGAAGAGGAGATATAGCTAGTGAGGCCAAGGCTGAGGTTGATCGACACAACTCTTCCCATGCTTCTTTCAGAGATACCCTCCCAGTTGCAAATATCTATGGTGTCATTCCATGAGTGCAAGTCCCTTGATGAGTCATTAGTTATAACCTTGAAAGCAAGAAGTGCCACCTTGTTAGTGATGTTGTTTAACAAGGTGGTGGCGACCATGGTTAACACACGAAGAAGAATGAGAAGAAATTCATAAGAAGAAATGCTTGTTTAGATTAGAAGGTTTGTTGATGGAACTCAAATGATATCAGCTTTATAGGAACACAATCAATTAAATTTATAGGAAACTTCGCTAATAAAGCACTATTTTGTAGTTATATTTCTGATTATTTTCACACTCGGTAACAATTTTCAAAATACAAACGAAAAAATTTTATCACATCCTAATAAGTTTTTGAGAGAAAATACTTCAAAAATCAAAGTCTTAGTCTTCCACTAATAAGTCTTTGCTTAGGTAATTAGTCATAGCAATTAATGGGCCATAGAGTTACCGATATTGCTGCTTAGATAACTTCTTTTACTTTATATATATATATATATATATATATCTGTGTAAAAATGAAATTTAAAAAATCGTTTATTAAAAAAATTGAATTTAACTAGGTGTTGAATTTATTTGTATACTTTGTTGTGCTCAATTATAATTAGATGTTTTATATTATGATTGTGTTGAATTCAAACCATACAAGTTTTTAATAATTTAGATAATTTTAATACAAAATTATAAAATAATTTTATTTAATACAAAATTATCATGTACTTTATTTATGTATAGTACCAATTATTATTCATGTCATTACCTTTGTATCCCTTTTTATTATTAGTATTTTTTGCATAATGTTAATATGGCATATTCTAATTAATTTAATAGTGGTAATTTAAATTATAAAGTACATATATGTATTTAAAATAGCGACCATCCATTTTGTATTATAATAGATTAATCTTAATTATAGTTAATTTTATTATTATATTAAGTTTATTATATATTTAATATTTAAGATTTGTATTATTATTATTATTATTATTATTATTATATTTTATATTTTCTTTAATATTTAATATTTATATTTATATTTATATTATTATTATTATTATTATTATTATTATCATATATAATATATGCATATGTAAATTGATTTATATTACACTTTTCTATTTTTCACGACTATTATAAGTATCATAGTTAATAAAAATTTTGTTGAATGTTTAAATGCATATAATTCATTGTTTTCCTTCACAAAATATAAAATATAACTAGTTCCATGATTAAGAAAATAATGACACAGTTAAATTTTATATTTATTTGATAAGAAAAATCTTCTAATAAACAATAAATCACACTCATATGTCATAAAGTAGAGTCAATCTGTCAGTTGGCTTTTGCTCAATGAGCTAACAAGCTCAAGTCAACCCGACTCATTAGTTCACAAGCTAGCTTGATTAACAAATATTTAAAAAAATATTTTAAAATTTTAAAATTAATAGTTATTAAAAATATTTAAAAATTTTATCATATTCCTTTATATTAAGTTTTTTTAATTTTCTTCTAATTTCTTACTTTTTTATCATAATAATTCCTTGAATCATAAGGATATTATTTATTTCATACTAAATAAGCCTTCTCATGAGCTAACTCAAACTCATAAAATAATGCTTTGCTCCAAACTCAATTAAAAGTAAAGCTAAAGCTCAAGCTTGACTAGAAAAGCTCTAACTTGATTATATATAAATAGTTTTATTACAAATATTAGTTAAAGATGTAAGTTCAAACAAGATGTTAATTATCGTGTTTTACGCTTTTAAAGTAAGATAGAAAAGCTTTTATTAGAGGATTTTAGCTTATGTTTTTTAATTTTTTTCTTTAACCTTTAATAAAATATATATTGATATAATAATAAGTAGGAAAATAATATGTCTACTATAAGATCTTAAGTTTTAAAATTGATAATTTCATTGATTCTATAAACAAAAAAATATATATATATATAGTTCCTTAAGTACTTTTTTGTTCTTGAAATTTAAGAGTATCTTATAATAGGATTGTCTCGATTATGATTTTCTAGCAACTTGGTCATCATGAAGAATTGTTACTTTGAAATGCTTGTCTTTGAAATTATAATGAGGATGGACTCATATTCTAAATAAAATTTAATGTACATATATCAAAATCAAGAAAGTATAGTTCAATATTTAGTAAAATTGAAAATTATTATTTTATAAATTTAAATCTTTTAAACAACTAATTCTTCCTTTTAAGAAGATTTTTGACTAAACAAAATCAATTACTTATGTTAATAACAAAACATAGAACAAAGAGGGAGCTAAAAAATTGAGGGATATGTCTTCACAAAACAATATCCTCTCCTAAAATTTTTTAAATATATTACTTGACCAAAAAAAACTTAATTCTAATCGTGTCAATAATAAAATATTATTCAAAAGATTGAATTGCATATCAAATTATAAATTTTATTAAGCCAAATTATAACTTATTTCACATATCTCATACATTCCTCCATTTCACCATAATTATAAAACTAATTCTTCCAAATATTACAGAGAACAAATAGAATTTGTCACAACTAAATTGACAATAATTTGATCGTAATTATGATTTTACTTATCTTTATTTTATGGCCAATTTCAGTAAGCTTTAAAACATGCATCTCTTATTGAATGCAACTCTTTGCATATGCCATGCTTATTCTCTTTCTTGGCCACTCTTTTGAACATAGAAGGCTCAATTGTAAAGCGAAATCAAACAATCATAAATTTCACTACTTGATTGAATGTGTTTTAACTTTCCAAATTTATGCAATTTGGGATCAATACCATAAATTCTATTTCTAACTTATGTATGTTTATGTCATCTTTAAATTTATGTTTATGTCTCCTTCAACAAACAACTGAGAAGGATTTCATTTATATAAACATCATATAGAAATTTGAAATATTCTATAAAGTAAGCATCTTGAATCATTACACATTTCAATATAATGAAAAAGGTTATAAATAACAAATTGAATAAGAGTAAAGATTAATAATGGTGTACCAATGATTCTTTATATGGTGGTTTGATTAATGGATTGTTTATGAAGAGCCGAATCATAGCCATGTTATCATAAGGTCATTTTTTTAGATCATAATGAATTATGGATGTTTAGATCATTATGAAGGTATTAATTTCAGATGTTTATGGCAATGAAATTGGTTCAGATGCTCCATCATGTTCTAGCATCAATGTATCTAAATTACCATTTGTCATGAATTCAGACTATAGCCACAAATCATGATTAATCAATCCCACAAGTTATGATCTTTCTTATGTAATGCACTAGGGCCTCACACTTAGTTTCAATATAGAAGCTCTTTATTTGTTGAATTAAAGACTTTAGTAATTTGCATCCATAATTAATGAACCTTTGTACACAGAATGTTAAATTCTAGAGATTTTTGGTGAATTTTTGATAGTTAACATAAGATTTGGATATACATCTTCATGACTTTTGGATTGAAAGAATTCTTCATAGAATTTGTTCTTAAATTAAAGCATAATATGGAGAGATCAAGAAACCTAATGCTTAGTAGAGAATCATTATCAATCATGGTTGCCTTCTTTTTCATATGAACTAATCAACAAAGAATCACAATCAAATCCACCATTAGTATTTGAGGGATACCACTATTGCATTAAAAAATTTTTACTTAACCAACAAGTTGATTAAAGAAAAATTCAAGTATTGAAGGCTTCTCAATGTTCCAAAGAATCTAGATTTTTCCTTAAATTATTTTTTAGATGATTTAGAGCCATGGCCTTTTATGTCACCCATGTAGAATGAAGTTAAAGTAGTTCAAAACTCATGAACCACTAATTGAATTGGTAATTCCACCATTGATTTATTTCTTGTAAATGAAACTCTACATGTTTCAAACCAAATTGGAATATGAATGGGAAAGTTAATCTAATTTATGTAATAATATAAGGGGAATCTAAATATTTCTTTAGATATGTTGCCATTCAATATTTTTTGTCAAGTAACATCAATTCAGGCTTAGATTTTAATGCTTGGTAGTATGCCATTATTCAAATCTAAAATTATCTAAATTTAAAATATTTTGTATCTTAAAATATTTTAAGACCATATGTAATTTTATTATTTAATAAAAATTATTACTAAATTTGTATCTTACAATAATTGTTGCATTGAATAATATTCCTTTGAAAATGTTGCTCAACATAAAGTCAAGTTAGAATTGCTAATTATTAGAATATGATTAAGTTATTCCCTTTTGAATAAGTATATATTAGGTTGAAAATGGAGATTGGAACTCTGAAAGAATGTTGAAAGAGACACACAAGTATTAGATCTTTGATGATTGCCAATTTCTTTAGGCATGCTCCTTTAGTTGATTACTAGATAAATCAAGGTGTTGGGATGAAAGGTTGCAAGAACGTGGGATCTTCCATGAGACTATTATAAAGAGAAATAAATTGAGCTTTGAAAGATGGCCAAGTGGTAGTGGTATGCTTCCTGTTATATAATTTCAATTGAGGCCGATAGTTGTGAAGCTAGAGCTCATATTATATGTGATTTCACTTGTTGAATTGAGACTCAAGTTTAAAAAATGAAGCCTTGGCAATCTAAAAAGGTGGGATTATACCATATAATTGATTTTGGTTGAGATCAAGTGATGAAGGAAGGTTCAATTGATTTGTATATTTTTGTTGTGTTTAAATATTTTATTTAACTATGATTAGGTGTTTAACATTGATGTTAATTAATTATTCAAAATTTAGATGATAAATAGTAATCATAAAAAATGTTTAGTAACTATATGTAAAAATTTTTTTTTTTAAATTACTCTTAGACATTTTCAATGATGGGAATATTGAATTTCCATTAAAGATAAATTTATTGAAAACAATTTTATATCCAAATGTTTAATTCAAGTTAAGCACTAAAACTCACTTAATGTTTAGTGTACCCTGTGATCAAGTTGAAGACTTTATGTCTAATCTAAGTTAATATGCAATAATTGTATGGAAAGAAATTGAGTAAGTGATACTCATAAATTTAGCTAATATTTATGATTTTATTTATGTGCATGTTAATTTCCAAGATTATAGGTATTTTGTCTTTGGAAATGATATTATTGATTCATGTGGATGGCTCTACATTAGTAGGTCATATAGTAGTTGGCATAGATAGAAAATAAGAATGGTGGTTTGATTATTGCGATGACTTACTAGGTGGCCACCTTGTCCAACATATCATGTAAACTACCGCCTTGATGATCTAAAAATATTATCAACATTTAAAACTAGGGAAGCATGGGCAAAAACTAGCATACCTCTTAGATAGCTTAGATGGATTTATAGAAGAAAATCCTACAAAGACTAACTTGATATCATCATAGACATATTAAGGCATGTATACTATTCATACTAGATTCATTTTTTTATACTAGATACCTCTAGTTAAGAGGTTTTTCTTTTTCTAATATCTACAACTTATGAAAGATTTATCAAGAATCTCTCTATATTTTACTGGAGCAATAGTCATGGGTAACTTATATAGAGAGCTGAAGGAGACTACTAAGGCAAGAAAATGGCTAGAAGCCTACACTAAAACCAATGTTGTGGAAGGAGTGGCAGGTTGGTTAAGTGCCCCTCATATTATAGTGGTGTGTTGAGTGGAATCTACCTAGGCATATAGCACAATAGTTTGGTCGAAAGGCTAGAATTGATTTATAGCCCACATAAGTAAATTTTTGGCATGTTGATGGTGAAAAATGTGGTTGATTCAATGAAATTTGGAACAACATTCTAGCATAAGTCATTGAACAAGATGACGATGAGATTGATCATGAGAGGGTAGTTATATGATACCGGCAGTGGTATTAACTATAGACTATGTTATTGCTACTCAAAGATCCTATAAAGGCCTCATTGGTGTGCTCCCCAATGACCCATGGTGAATGAATGACCCATGATATGTTGCAACTTTCTTTTTTTACATGTAGCACATGCTTGACACCATCATTTGTATCATCTCATAATCAATCTTCTCATCATCTTGCTCAAGATATATATCGACTATTGTTCCAAATTTCATTGAATTTTTTGCAATATTACGTTGACTAATACCACCTTGTTTTCAACCATCAACATGTAAAAAACCTACTTCCATAAGCTACAAATCAATTCTAGACATCTGGCAAAATTATCTTGTTGCACATTAAGTGGGTGCCACTTAACATGCCATCAAGTTATGATTTGTACTCGAGCCTGCTAAACATTAACCCCAAAAGTACATAGCGTTACTGCTCACATCCATATGTAATGGCTATATAGTTACCATATAACCCACAATAAATTATCAAAAAAAGAATAAATAATATAATAAATCTGAAATTAATATAGATTAGATATAAGGTCTTTGGCTTGATCAGAGGATACACTAAACATTGTTTGATTATTAATAATTATCATGAATTAATCATTTAAATATAAAATTAAATTTTAATAAATTTTTCATTAATGCAACTTCAATATTCCCATCTTAAAAAAGTGAGTAATTTGGAAAATAATAAATACAAGATAAAATTACTAAATTAAATTTAAATAGTTACTATTTATCATCTAAATATTTAATTATTAATGAATCTCATTGTGACATAATATAAAACACCTAATCATAATTACATCAAATATTAAAATGAAAATAACAATAATTATATAAAATATCAAAAATGAGCACAACATTCTACTTTTTAATTCTACAAAAAAAAGCTTTTTTAATTCCTCTAAACATAATTGGAAAGATGGCAATTAGATATCATTGATCTCACTATCTTCTGCATTGGACCATTAGAATATATGAAATCAAAGAATTATTTCATTATTGTTTCAAAATCACTGTGAAATCAATATGGAAGATTTACATAACATACATTTTTTATGCATTTACATTTTTAACACATAAAATTAGATATTTACTTATTTAACACTTTCCTATGCTTAAAAAGATGCATTTCACATTTAAAAATTGAGTGATGATGATAATTTTTGATGTGATGTTGAAGATTGTGGTGTTATATATGTACAAATTGAAGTTTATGTGTTAGATATGAAAATACATAAGAATTATGTATATATGTAAATCCCCATTAATATAATACTATTAAAATATAATCATTGTTTTAAAATTCTACCAAATTAAGGTCACGAAGTTTTGCGAAACTTGCCTTCACATTGAATTGATCAAAACCGATGAACCCTCGATTCAACTATTGGACCAACAAACCGATCCCAATTTTAGAAAACCTTCAATAAAATTATTTAAATATTAAACTTAAGAAAATATGTAATTTAAATAATTTTATAGGAAATTTATTGATTTTAAATACGTTGTATAGCATCGATATGATTTGGTTGGGTGTAGTGCTAGGATTGATTTGTAGAAGGACATATATCAATGAGCAACATGATGAAGAGATTGATAGTAAGATGTTAGTTATATGATACATAGTGGTGTGATGGGCTACATTATTTCTTTGAAAGCTCTCATAGATGCCCATAGATGAATTATCTAAGGTTTTCTAGTGAACAAGCCATGTTATCTCAAATTTTTTAAAAAATAAATTTGGAATAATTAACTTTGAATTTATGAAATAATCGAAAAGTGCTATAGCATGAATGCATCTTGAAGACCATAGAATTGTTTGGATATTAAAGATTTCTTCTCAAGAGATCTTAAAGTGATTATTTAAAATTACATATAAATTAACTTACATTAAATAATTTCTCCATAACCTCCGAAATTAAATCTATATTTATTTAGAATAATTGCTTGAATCCTCACATGATGACATCATGTAATAGAAATTTAGATTAAAACTTAAAAAAATTAAATATAAATTTAATTTAAGAAAATTTTATTTAAATTTTTTTTAAAATTTATTTATAAAATTAACAAGATGATAAAGTCAAAAATATTTCCACATTAACAACCACCGCCTAAATTTAATTTTATTGAATATCTGTTTGACAATTTTTTGCCTAAGTATGAAAAAAATAACATTTATATTTGATTATTACTCAAATTTAAATATATCATCTAATCTAGAAGAGATAGATCATCACTTCAAAATTTTCAAATATTTCACCTAATCTAAAAAAAAAAAAACTTAACCGATGTAGAAATTTTATCCAACCAAAAATATTAAGACTTTTAATATATCTCATACACTCTTCCTACACCTCATTATAATTATAAAGTCAATTTTTCCATCTATTTTTTAGAGCCAACAAATCTTAGAATTAATAGAACTGAATTGCACAAAATAATTTTATCCAAATTATGGTTTTTACTCATTTCTATATTGTGCTATAAGCTAGCTTTAAAATATACATCTTTTTATTTAATGCAATTCTACTACAACATCTGTCATACATATTCTCTCCTTTGCAGACTCTTTTGAACATAAAAGGCTCAACTGTAAAATTGAAGTCAAAAAATCATAAGTTGATCTTCGTGATTGAATGTCACCTTCATCCTGAAATTGTAGCTGCAAATTTTGATCAATAAATTTTGTGACTTGATCTCGAATTGCCATTTCTACAAATTATGCAAGTTTAAGCCATCCTTGAAAATTCTGTCCATAGGTCTCCTCCTAGTGAACAACTCTAAGGAGGATTCCATAGCTATAAATATCCACCATGGTAGAAACTTGAATCCCTAAACCATATTCTAGAATGCAACCATCTTGATTCATTAGGAATTTCAATATTTTAAGAAAAAAATTCATAGTTGCATAAAAAATGAAGGGTGAAAAATAAAGTTTATTATGAGGAGCAGCATATCCAATGGTTCCTTATATCATAAAAGTTCTATGAGTAGATTAACTTGGTAGATTGCTCATTGCTCCATATAGACTAGCGCCAAAATGACCCACATGAGCAACCATGTCACCATAAGAAGGGCGTCACTTCATTTCAAATCATAATGAATAATTGATGTCTCACACTCATGATGAAGGTAGCAAAGTGCATTGGTGATGTTTTTGGCTATGTCTAATCTCTTAATTAGGTCAAGATGCTCGATATCCTTAGCATGTAACCATGTATCTAAATTATCATTTATCATGAATTGAAAGACTATAGCCATGAAGTCATTGCCTTTAGAATCAATGTCCACACAACAGGTAATAATCTTTACTAGATTCTGATGTCTAATACACATCAAGGCCTCACACTCAGTTAGGAAGGCATTAGATGCTCCTTGTTGTTGAAGGTTAAAGACTTTGATGGCCCACAATTATCCATAATTCTCTAAAGAGCCTTTGTACACTAAACCATATTGTCTATTTCCAAGTAGATTTGTAGGTGAGAACCCATTAGTCTCTCTCATTAGTTTTAAATAAGAAACCTTTGGATATACATCTTCTATTTTAGATTGGAAGAGTGCTTCATATGATTTATTTTTCTATAATTAAAGTACAATATGAAAATGAGAATTAGAGAGAAGGTAATCATACTTGGTAAGAGAATTGCCAACAATAGCAATAGCATCTTCTCTTTTAATGTGAGCTTATATGAGAACATGGAGGTAGATGAAAGCTTGGAACTCCATTACAAAGCTCATAATTTTTTGGAGGGATAGATGTGTTGCCTTTGGAAGATTCCCTCATGGGGAACTTCACCAAAAGATGATTAAAAGATAAATTTACATAATTAAGGCTCCTCAATGTTCCCAAAGCATTTGGAATTAGCCTCAAATTGTTTTGGATAAATATAGTCACATTAAAACTTTTAAGTCACCCATAGATAAAGGAATAGTCCCTTGAATTGAGTTAGAGCTCAAATCCAGCAGTTCTAAATTCACACAACCACTAATCGAGTCAGGAATTGTACCAAACAGTTTATTTTCTTATAAATATAACCATGTTATGTGTTTCAAACAACTAATTTCTTTGGAATAAGATTTGTGAGAGAGTTAAAAGCCAAACTAAGGAGATAAATTGAGGGCATTGTGAATATCTCTTTAGGTATATGGTCATTTAAATTATTTTTGTGAATAGTCATTATGAGGCTCTTCAAGTTTCCAATGCTTGGTGGTTTGGGGTCATTGAAACCATTCTTTGTCTAAATAGAGATACAAAATTTGGGTTTCCAATAGAAGAAGGTAGAGTTCCAGTTAACATGCCATTTTGTAGGCCCAAGGCTTGCATCCTGACAAGCTTACCAATACTCTTAGGAATAGCTCTTGTGATATGATTCAGTTCAAGATATAAAATTATTAAATTTGTGAGATTGCCATTCCATGATGGAATACTTCCAGATATTTGGTTTGAATGAATTCTTAGGTTTTTCATCCTAATAGAAAGTTTAGCTATGGAACTTGGTAATGTTCCATTGAGCTTATTATCATTGAAGTAGAGCATCTCTGTGGCGGTTAGTAGGATCATCCAAGTATTTCCAACTCCTATGGTCACTAGCTTCAAGTTGATTGAATCTAAGTGTAACCTTGAAAGACCTCCCAACCTTTCAAGTCCACAAGGAATTATTCCATTAAAATTGTAGTGGCTCATATCAATAAAATACAATTTAGAAGCATTAGATAGTGAGGTAGGAATTGACCACGTAATTGGTTGATCCATAAGAAGTTTTGGAGATTTGGAAGGTTGTTTCCAAAGTTGTTGGAATCTTACCTTCAAAACTATTCAATCAGAAGTCGATGAAAGGTTAAAATGGAAGCGGGTAGCTCCCACAGCTTGTTGCTAGAGACCTACATGAATTGAAGGCTTTGATGATTTCCAATTTCCTCAAGTAAGCTCCCTTCAAGTTGATTTTAAATAAATCAAGTGTTGGAGTGATGAAAGGTTGCCAAGACAAGGTGGGATCCTACCGGTGAGATTGTTTCTAGAAAGAGAAACAAAATTAAGCTTTGAAAGATGACCTCGTGATGATGGAATGCATCTTATTATGTAATTCCATTGAGGTCAATAATTAGTAAAACTAAAGCCAGATTAAAGGGATTTCACCATGTAAGAATTGAGACTCAAGTTCAAAAAATGGGGCGGTTGGATTATGTTCGATTTTGGCTCAGATCCAGATGTTTAAGGAATGTGAGGTTGCTTACAGAAGAGGAAATGCCACCGGTAAGGCCTTAAGAACTAAGATTGATGGACGACTCTTCCCTGTTCTTCTTCGCAAGTGATACCCTCCGGTTGCAAGAATCAGTGTCATCCCATGAGAGCAAAGCTCTTGATGGAAACTAGAAAGAAAGCAAGTGTAGCCTCATGTTATTGAAGAAGGTATTAGTAGCCATGGTGAGAACAGAGGGCATATGAGAAGAAGATGAGAGGAAGGAATGCCCATTGGAGATTGGAAGGAAAGCTGAATGAACTCAGCAATATGGATTTTAAATATAGAAAATAATGTGAAGGAAGATCTTGATCTACACGTCTCTAGTCAAACCAATTTTTCCTTTTTTTTGGAAATCATAGAACTATTTCAATATAAATAGGAGAATAAGCTTGGGAAGAAATGCTGAATAACGCAAAAGCATGAGCTTTCAGCTAACAAATTATTAATATATATTAAAAAAATATAGTGTGATCACATGCTTATGATATTCTTATAAAAATATTTTTAAAATGTTGCTCAATGAATTTATTTTGAAATTTGTATGATATTAAAAAAATTATAAAAATATTTTATTCAAAATTTTAAAATGTATGAGTCTCTAGATTCTAACATTTACATAAACATTAGTATAATATTGATTATTCTAACTATACTTTGATTAAAGTAATAAGAGTGATTATAAGTACACGTAACACTCACCTATAATGTTTGTAAAACACATCTAATGAGTTAGATATATGAAAGAGAGTACGTAAGTTAACAATTTTATCAATATTCAATATTTATAAAAAATTAAATTTAAAATGTAGTGGGATTTACATACATACCCCATAATTTTTTTGCATTTATATATATTACCAGTTATGTATTTACTTATTTAATAAATATGATATTTTGAATGACTTACATATATGTATTCCCTATATGTATTTTTCTTTAATGTGACAACATTCTTATTTTTTTTGCATAATTATATTATTTAATTTTATATTAAAGAAATTATCATCTTTAATTTCTCTATGATTTGAATCAATGATAAAATAATTCCTTAATTTAATAAAAATATGGGACATACATATGTTTAATGATAGTATTTATATTTTTCTCTTTAATTGTTACATTTATGAACATTTCATGAAAATATAAACCAAACTTGAACTCATCTTTATCTATCTATTCTCTCTCTCTCTCTCTCTCTCTCTCTATATATATATATATATATATATGTATGTAGTATATAGGTTAAGTTAGTTTGAAGCTTATCATAATTAAAATTTCTAAAACTTTCATTTACAAATATGTACATAGCTAGTATGTAATTTATACACCGAGACATGACTACCAATTAAGGATATCTTGATACCTTGACTTGCTACTTTATAATTCATCAGATTTTACATTATATCGAGAGATTATCAAATAGAGTTATTAATTTTATAATGTAAAATTTGTATGAGTCTAAAGTCAACGGATACATAGACATTTCACAAAAAATGTATAATTTGAAATTTGAGTTTATATAATTACATGCACAAATACAAGGGAGCAAGATTATGGTATATAATCTATTGCATGTTCAAATTCAGTTCCATATTTAATGAGAATTTGAAGTATAAATATTTTGCAATTATAAATCTTTTACATCAAATTCATCCTTTAAAAAATATTTTCAACTAAAACAAAGTCATATATGTTGATATAAAATATAGAAGAAAACATAAAATGTTAAGGAAATTATCAAAATTAAGACTCACATCTTAAAAGAATATATCGTCACTTCAATTTTTTAAAAAATTTCACTCAATAAAGAAAAATTATCTTTGAAGTAGAATGAATTATACATCAAATTAAAAATTTTATTCAACCAATAAATATAACTTTTTAACATACCTCATTCAGTCCCTCTACACTTCATTATGATTATAAAGCCCATTTTCCATCTATTATATAGGACAAACAAACCATAGAATTAGTCGTAACTAAGTTGCACATTATGATTTTATCCAAATCATATGTTTTACTCGTCTCTATTTTGTGGTCTATTTCATCATAAGCTAGCTTTAAAATATACATCTCTTATTGAATGCCACTACACTACATCTATTTCTCTCTCTTACTAACTCTTTTGAACATAAAAAGCTCAACTGTAAAATTAAAGTCAAGCATTCATACCTTGTCCTCCTTGATTGAACACAACTTATATCTTAAAATTGTACTTGCAAGTTTGGATCAGTAACTTCCATAACTCAATCTAAAATTTCCATTTTTACAATCTTATGCAAGTTTAAACCATCCTTGAAAATTTTATTCAATGTTCTCCAAGAGGGGGATTCCATAGTTTTAAACATCCCCCATTCATAGAAATGTGACTTCCTATGCCATATTCTAGAAAGCAAGTATCTTGAAACATTGTACATAAGAAAAAAACATTGTACATATATAAACAGAAATATGTATATATATAGATAGATATATATATAAAATTCAGTAATAATTTACTTCTTCATTTGTCTCTTGTTAAGAGATTCTTCCAATACTTATAATCACAGGTTAGTATGAATGTGAGGATTTTATAATTTTATTTTTATGTGTTATAAAGCAATATATGATTTGCACTTTAGTTTTCAAATAAATTTATTGAATTTTTTCTCTTTTGTATATTTTTTTTAGAATATTTTCTATCCAATTTATATTTTACATCAAACAAATATGTATTTTACTTTTTTTTATATTTTCTCACTTAATAAAATAAATATCGATTTTTTTATTTCCTATTTTTCTCATTATAACGCATTCTAATTGATTAACGTAATAATTTCTATCAATTTATATTCATCTTAGTTTGTCTTCTCATTAAGAGAAATCATTCCAATATTTATAATCATTTAATATTGATTTAAAAGTAACATATTTTTTTTAACTCAAAAGGAAATCAACTCTCATAATAGAAAAGTAATTATAATTACTATTTAAATGTATATTATCTATATATTTAAAACATCAATTTAGTCTAATTTATTTCAAAATGCTACCAGTTTTATACATTTATTATCTTTCTTTTGTTTATGTTCATTTTTTAGCCTAAGAGATTTTTTTCTGAACTATTATACATGTTTTTTATATCATGCATCAATGTTAGCAGAAACACACTTTTTTTAATTATATGATTAAACTAATTTTAACTAGAAATGTATATAAAATAAAATTTATATATATATCTGTGTGTGCGTGTGTGTGTGTATGTGTGTGTATGTTCTTCATGTTCAACTATATAATAATTTAAAATATATTAACCTTCAATTGATTATATTTTAAATTAACATTCATATTGGTCATTTAAGAATTTTATAATATTTATTTAGTAATATATGTTCACTTATTAACTCTCATTTTATCTAATTAATTATTCACATTCAATAGAAATAATAAATATTTTTTTAAATGTGATAATATATTTAAATTAAATTTTCTTAATTTAATTCTTATTACTACAATTTATCAAAAATCCTTATAAAAGTTATCTATTCATCTTTTTAAATTTCAAAAATTATATTTAATCATTAATAAGTTATATTTTTCAAAATTGGGATAAAAATTTAATTAACTCTATGGTTTATGTATTAAGTATTAATAACAAATTTTTGTTTAAACATGATAGAATCTCCATTTATTTCCATGACATTTTTTTATCCTTATAATAAGTGTTAATTAAATTTTGTTTAAATTTTCAATTGTAATTCATTTTAATTATAATTACTTATAATTATAATATTTATAAAACATCATTTAATTATAAAATAAAATTCATTGAATTTTTTCACTTTTATTTTTTCTTCAAGAATATTTTCTATCCAATTTATATTTTACATCAAGCGGTATGTATTTTACTTTTATTTGCATGTACAATCACTTTACAAATTAAATATCTAATTTAAAACTACCACTTTTATTAATTTTTACAAATTTATTAGTGGACTATCAACTTCACTACATCAAATTATTTATTTATCACGAAGATTACAATGTCACACCGGTTTATATGGATGAATATGTGATTTGATTTTTGATGTACAAATTTATGATCTAAGATATGAACATGAATACATAAGAATTCAAAGGTATTGATAGAACATATATACTTTATTATTACCAATATTATTAATAATATGATATCTGAGATAAATATTAGATATGGTATTATAATAATCGGGTTTACACTTAGTTAATAAAGCTTTTCAAAAATATGATATCAAAATTTTAGATGTTAGTTATTTTTTATTATATTTTTTCATAAAGAATTTAGGTTCTTATGAAATACAAATTTTGATATTATTACGTAAGACTTGCATTTCAACTTTTTTTATTAATTCAAGAACTAGAACTACCAAATTTATGAGATTGCCAATCCCATATGGAATGCTTCGGATATTTGGTTTGAACTAATTCTAACTTTTGAATCTTATTT
>CM038233.1:70242309-70302646 GCA_021442155.1 Cymbidium sinense
AACATGAAGAACATACATACATACATATTATATAGAGAGAGAGATATATATATATATATATATATATATATATATATATATATATATATAGAGAAGATATATATATATATATATATATATATATATATATATATATATATATATATATATATATATATATATATATATATATATATATATATATATATATATATATATATATATATATATATATATAGGTTTTTGACGTTTTAATAATTTATATTTAAAATTTTGAATTTTAATAATAATAAATATATTTTGTATTAATATCAATTTAATGAATCGTCACATTGAGTCATGGTTGACTCTACGCAAAGCATTTATTAGATTTAACTCAAATTTATTTATAATTCAAGTTGGCTTAATCACATCTTTAATAAAATTCCAACTAAAGTCCAGGTTAATGAAAGGACTTGAATTGTTTTAATATCCCAAAAGAACGCGTCATTTTTTATTAAAATCGTATTAATCTGCATTCATCTATATCCGTCATAAAAATTTTATTATATTAACTTTATATTATGATTCAAAATAAATTATGTTTAAAAATAATAATTATTTTCTTAAAAAATACTAAAAATATCTAAAAAATTATTTTGAGTATTTTTTGAAAATAATATGATTTAATTTTTAATAATAAGTTATCAAAACATTTTAATATATATAAAAAAAATTTAAAATTTTAAATATCATTAACAAAAAAAAAAAATTGATCGCAAATGACACCTAAGAATTATATGAAAATAAGTCTTTCAAAAATTAATTAGAAAGAGTGCCCGCAACAATGCTAAGGATATAGAGCATCTTGACCTAATCAAGAGATTAGACATAGCCATAAACAATGCCAATGCACTTTGTTACCTTCATCATGAGTGTGCAACACCAAATTTTCATTGTGATTTGAAGCCAAGTAACGTCCTTCTTGATGGTGACATGGTTGCTCATGCGGGTGATTTTGGCCTTGCTAGTCTTTTGCATGGAACTATGATCAATCTACTAAGTTACTCTATTCATAGCACTCCTATGATAAGAGGAACCATTGGATATGCTGGTCCTAGTAATAATCTTTATTTTTCATCCATCATTTTTTTTGCAACTATGAATTTCTTTTTTCTTATTATATTGAAATTCCTGAATCAAGATGGTTGCATTCTAGAATATGGTTTAGGGAGTCAAGTTTCTACCATTGGGGATGTTTATAGCTATGGAATTCTCCTCTTAGAGTTGTTCACTAGGAGGAGACCTGTGGACAAAATTTTCAAGGATAGCTTAAACCTGCATAAGTTTGTAGAAATGGCAATTCTAGATCAAGTCATGGAAGTTATTGATCCAAATATACAGTTATAATTTCAGGATGCAGGTGGCATTTGATCACGGAGCACAACTTATGATTGTTTGACTTCAATTTTATAGTTGAGCCTTTTATGTTAGAAAGAGTTTGCAAAGGAGAGAATAACTATGACAGATATTGTAGTAGAATTGCATTCAATAAAATATGCACATTCTAAAGCTAGCTTACAGTGCAATAGACCATAAAATAGAAATGAGTAAAAATCATAATTTAGATAAAATCATTATTTGTAATTCAATTTGACTAATTCTAAGGTTTGTTGCCTCTCTAAAATAAATGGAAAATTTTACTTCATAATTACAATGAGGTGTCCATTGTGCACTTTTATACAATAATGTCATTTATAACTTTGTGGGTAAAGTGTGCCATTTTGGATGAAATGCCATATTCTAAAATTAATGCTTTGTAAAAACATAGATTTTTTAATCTCTAAAAAATTCAAAGAGTTTGTTTTGAAAGATTAGGGTTTTAGAAATTTATTGTCTATTTGAGATGCAACCACTTGAAATTATGTGCGCTATAGGATCTATTCTAGTATGTGAAGTCTAATGTAAACGGACCATTGTTCAATTGCTAATTGATGCAGTGATAGATTCTAAATATGAAATCTTTTTTGAATAATTTGATACCAAAAATTTGGTTATGCCACATTTCACATTTGAATTAGATTTTATTTCAACTCTTCTAACTCAACCCATTAAAAACAAGTGCAATGGAATATTAATTTAAACGAAATCTAAAGTGCACACAAGTAATTAAGGTTATGGTGAAGGAAAGATTTAACACTTGACGTAAGAGTATTGCAGCTTTAAGCGCAAATACAAAGTTTACCCTATCAATAGCATATGAAAATTCAACACATTAATCACCACATAAACATGAATTTATGCAAATGCAACCAAAGAGCAAGAGTACACAAATATATATTAATGTGGTTCAACTCCATATCCACCACAACCTCTCTCTTGAGAAATTTATTGTCCTCTATACATGATGTACATCGAGAATCATTACATCTTCGACTTCTATATAATTGATGAGTAGTACATCACCATCCTTTTCTTAAAGGAGTAGAATAATTGATTTTCTTATCTTTATGTCAACTCAACATAATGGATTGAAGAATTTTTTGCATATTTTGAATAAATATGCTTTTCAAACATGGAGTGATAATTAATTGCAACTATTTTATTAAATAACGATATGAGTTAGTGTATATTTGATGTAGAACTATATATGATTATTTGCATTATTAGAGATTATATTTTACTTCAAGAATAATTGAGAAGTGTATTAAAATATTTGCAAGATATAGAAGGACCAACCATGAAAATCTAATAAAGAGCCCAAAAATATCAAGATAGAGATACTGGAGCAATGGAAGGTTCAATTATAAAATCCAACTGTCCAAGCAATAAACCAATCAAGGCTCATTACAAGAGTCCAATCAAGAAGAAATATTTAAATATTGAATTTTATTTTTAAAATTTTAGATTTATATTCTAGAAGTTGTAAATTTTGATTTTGAGAATATTTATGGGTGGTAATTACTAAAATAATGAAAGATAATCGACTTGAGGAAGGTGGTTGACACCTCATTATTGACCACTTACTCTCTCTCCCCAAAATTTTCTCAACCCTTTTGTTTTTAATGGTGATCATTGTAATCCTTCTAAGGCTATCTTGTAATGAAACTTTTTCAACTTTGTAATGATAAAACTAATTTGGAGAATTTCTTTCTTTATGTTAGTTCTTAGTGGTTTAACTTTATTTTTGAGGAGGGATTGATCTTTATCTTGTAAGAACCTCTAATCCTATTTCAAAATTTCTCCTAAATCATTCTCGCATCTCCTCCAATATCCTAATTACTCTATAAATCGAACCATATATCATCAAAGTCCTTGACTCCACACTAAAACCTTCTTGAAAGCTCACAATTTAAACTAGGTAGAAATCTTGATATTTTCACCATTATAATGCTTTTAAACCTTAGTGAACTCCAAATGCTTCAAATTATAAGTTCACATCTTAAGTTAACTCTCCACCATCATTCCCCTACATTTAGATTACTTTAAGTCTTTTCTCAAAAAAGATAATATAGATCAACCCAAATTAACCCGATTTGTACTATCATTGCTTGTCATTGCACAATAAAAAACCTTAACACTCACCTCAATGCTTTTTTAAAAAATGCAATGAAGCTCACATGATGTGAGGCTTTCTCAAAGCATGCCTCACCACAAATTTTGTGAGGCATGTGATTTTATATCTATATTTAAAAAATTAACTATAAGTTTCAATTACTCAAATAACAAATACAACACGTGCAACTAGTATCATGATAGGTAATCATGTGCATTTTCTCTCGTCTCTCTCTCTTCATGCATTGTTTTGGCCACCACCAATATCATTACTTATGATGCTTTTATTGATATTAGATAATTGGAGTGGGAGAAACTTATTATTTTAAACTTATTTTAAATTATTATTAGCTCTTACTTTGATATCGTATATTAGTTGATGTTAGTATAAGAGTTCTTATTCCATGATTGATGTCAAGATATTACTATGTTACTTGACTTATTACTTTCTACTATATTAAGATATTAGTATATTGCATTTTAATATGTTAATAATTTAGAATATTAATATATCATTTCTTGCTTTCTACTTTGAAGTTTGTACAATACTCTTACTACAATTAATAATTGATTTTGAGGGTTACCTCTTAAAATACCTTGAGGACACCTTGTCTCACTAATGAAAATGCCTCAATACTCAAGTAATTTTAAATACCAAAGATTGGTCTTATCTTTACTAAATCACTCAAAAGTCCTTCCTCATTTTGGTAGTCTAGTTAACATCTTAAGCTAACCATAAAACTTTAGCCATTCACACTATTAAAAAAAAGTCATTTCCTAAAGTGATATTTTAAATTAGCCCAAACTAGCCTAAGCTTGGCTAGTCTTGCCAATTCTAAAATCCATTTAATTCAATCATCCCTCCACTAAAAATTATCTATCATCATACCTTAAATTAAAGTATCATATTCATTTTAATGTAATTTCACCAAAGTCTACTACCACCATCGTCTATATTTGGATGTTACCTAACTATTATATGAATTTAAGAAATGTGCCTTGATGGATTTTTTAATGAATTACCTCCACTTATGGGCATGCAATATGCCTTGATTTGATTTGATCACAATTTCTTATTTGCCACATTATAAAATTGATATAAATATTTTTTTTTTTGCAAAGATTGATTTGATGAATTGTTTCTATCATGCAAGATTTGTAAAGAGTGATGAATAGAATACATTTAAGCTAAAGATGATATATATAAATGAATAGTAATGCCTTTTAGATTGACAAAAACATTGAACATTTTTATGAGAATCATGCTATAGTTGGACCTTTATTGAAAAAATTTGTAATTATACACCTTTATACCGTAAAAAATTGGTGGATCTGAAAAGAGGGAATCATATTGAAAATTTGGATTGTGTTGATTGGTGGAGATTGTACATCTCCTTTGCATTATTATGGATTCATGTTTTGCTCTAGGGTCTTGATGTTATAAGAAAAATATTTTGATGGTTCAAAATTTCCTTCATTGGGTTATGCTGTTTACCATCCATTGCTGCTATTCAGAGTGCTTCCTAAGACTGGTGACACTATTAACTAACACAATCCAAGGTAAGAAAGGATTTTCGTGATATATGGTTATCTTGGTAAAAAAAGTTTATATCCTATCATTTTTTAAATATGCTTGAAGTTGGATATCATTTGTTACTTGGTGATGATGTGGTTGTGGCATTATTCTACTGAATTGTTTCCTTTGTTCGAAGTTTGGGTGAATATTGCTATTGCCTTCTCCTTTTTTTTTGAGTTATTCCTTATAATTTTTTGGATTGAATGGTGGTTTTCATCGATAAAAGATAAATTGTTTGTTTTGGTGTTGATATGTTTCCCTTGGATGATTTTGAGGTCGCTTATATTTGATTTGGTTTTCTAAATGTGTGCCTGTCTGTGGTATTTGATTTGTGTTATGTCTCCATTATGGGTGAATTGTGGGTTTTAGTGGCTCATTGTTATCTCGCCTTTTTTTTCTATTATATGCTATGCTCTAAGCATACTTAATGATCGTGGATGTAAGGTGATTTTCATCTAGTGGATATCAATTATTTTCTATTTACATCAAGGTGTGGAGCTTTAGTTTTCTTCAATGGATATCATGTTGTTTTTTTTTGACGGTGGCATTTAATTCTATTTTGGGTGGTAGAAATGTGTGGTACCCTTGGTGGGATGCATATGTATCTACAAACAAGTGTGGATTGATTTATGCAATTTTCTTCCTTATGGTTTCCAAATGTTTATTTTCTTCTTATATTACTAGCATCCAAGATGGTTTGCAAGTGTCTTCTTAATGCATTCCAAATTGACATTTTCCTTGGATCAAAAGCTCTTTACTTCTCAAGATGGTAGAACATGCTTAGGTTTGTAATTATCTTTTGTTGTGTGATTTTTACTTATATGGGGTTTTACTCTTAGGTTGATTATAGCTCTTGAGATAGTCTGAGTTTAACCTCTTTAAGAATATTGTAACCTTTTCATTTGAGTAATAAAAAATTTCTATATTCTAAAAAAAGATAGTAAAATAAATGTTAGAGGATGTACTTAAAAATTAGGAAGATATTTAAACAAGAATAAAAAAAACAAATGCCATGGTTTAATTGTCTTAACAAGAAGTTTAAATATCAAACTAGATTTAACTATCAATATACCAAATAGTTTTTTGATTTAACTTTTATAGATTTAACCAAAACATAGTATAGATTTAAAGATTTAACTATCAATATAAAATAGTTTTTGATTTAACTTTTATAGGATTTACTAAATATTTTATTTACAAATCTACATTAATTAAATCTTAAAAATTTTAAATATTTAGGTGCTCATATTACAAAAAAGATAGAACATGCAACAAATGTATAAGAACATTCTAAGTAAAATCAATGGAAGGAAAGTAAACAAGAAAGATTCTTTAGTATGCTATTAAATAAATCTATTTGTCTCTTAGTAATTAAATCTTCTAATGAATTTTTAATCTTCAACACAAACATCATAGAACTAATGAACAAAATCACAAACACAAAGAATAAAATATTGAAGTATCAAGCTCCAAGTATATTACTCACACTCACAATTAATAAGTCTCAAGTTCAACATAATAGAATTAAAATAAATAAATGAAAAATAGAATAATAAGAAATTAATACACAAATATAATTTATTTTATTTTAATTTATTTCTACTTATAACATGACAATATGCCAAAACATTAGCCTATTATATTAAGCAACAAAAAAAATATCATTTTAATTTATTTTAAAGAAATGCTAATCCAAAATATAATTATATAGGATATCAATTTTCAAAATTTCACCTATAATATATATAATAAAACTATTAAAGAATCATTAAATAAGATATGTCTATTATTTTAAAAATTGGATTAAGATAAACTAAAAATAAGTAACATTTTATTTAAGCTTTCATATAAAAGGCAATATTCCAAAAAGACCCACATTTTGTAATCCAAACAATACTTAATAAATGCATGAAATTATCGATATTTTCTTATTAAAGAATTATTTTATCATTGATTCAAATCATAGTTAAATCAATAGTATCATAATTATTTAATATAATATTGAAACAAATATAATAATACACCAATATCAAATACAATTATGAATATAAATATAGTGTCACTTAAAGGTAAAATTTAAAAAAATGAGAAATCACTAAATCATTGAATTAAATTTATAATAAGTCTTTAATGCCATTAGTAATCAGTCTTCAATGCCAATCAAAATTAGTATTTAAAAATGAAATTTAAACATACCGTTCAGTCTCCATGGAAAGACTGACACTCCTTCGCATCTACTTCTTCTCATCCTCCCTCTGTCTTCTGCCAGCCATGGTTATCGCTGCAACTTTCTTAAGCAATGAAACTGACAAAGGTGGCGCTTCTTGCTTTCAAGCTGCACAAAATTAATGATCCATCAGTGCCTGAGCTCTTAGAATGACACCACAAACTTTTGCAACTAGGCCCAGTGACCTTAGTTCTAAAGGTCTTATCGACTACATCTCCTCTCCACTAGAAAATCTCACATTCCTACATCACTTAGATCTTAACCAAAATCAGAGCTTCAGCATAATCCCACCTACTACTTTTAGGTTGCCAAGACTTCACTTGCATGTTTCTTTCAATATGCTTTCAGGAGAGTTACCAACCGCCATTTTCAACCTTACAGATATACTTATTCAACATGGAAGGGGATAACTTTGAAGGCATGATTCGACTACTTTTGGAGACTACCTAATCTTCAAGAACATTGAGAAGCCTTCAATGCTTTAATTTTTCTTTAATCAACTTGTTGGTGAAGTACCTAGTGAAGAAATTCTTTTGAATGCAATAATGGTATCCCTCAAAGGAAATTGTGGGCCTGTGGTGGAGTTTCGGACTTGCATCTTCCTTGATGTCCCCATATTAGTTTATAAAAAAAGGAAGACAACCAATTGGCACTATTAATGATTCTCTTACTAAGCATGGTAGGCTTCTCTCCATCCTTCTTCTCCATATTATTCTTTAATTGTAGAAGAATAAATTCTATGAAGAATTCGCTCAATCCAAAAGTCATAGAAGATGTATATCCAAAGGATGTAGAACTGTTAAGGGCAACTAAGAGGTTCTCACTAGCCAATCTACTAGGAATTGGACAATATGGTTTTGTGTACAAAGGTTCATTAGACAATTATGCAAAACCGCTATTAAAGTCTTTAACCTTCAACAACAAGGAGCTTTTATAGCCTTTGAAACTAAGTGTGAGGCCCCGAGGTGCATATTAATCAATCTAGTAAATATCAACTTGTTGTGTGGGGATTGATTCAAAAGGTGATGATTTCATGGCTATAGTCTTTGAATTCATGACAAATGGTAATTTAGATACATGGTTGCATGCTAAGGGCTACATGATGGAGTATATTGACGACCAAAAAGGCTAGACATTTCCATAAACATCGCAAATGTACTTGTCTACCTTCATAATGTAAACACCCATTATTCATTATGATCAAACCGTAATGACCTTCTTGATGATAACATGGTTGCTCATGTTGGGGATTTTGGCCTTTAGGCTCCTTCATAGCAATCCATTAAGTGATTCGATTAAACCACTCATGTGATAAAAGGAACCATTTGGTATTATATTGGTATTAATCTTTACTCTTCATCCTTCAATTTGTTATAGCTATAACCTTTTATTATTATATTTAAATGTGTAATGATTCAAGATGCTTTCTATAGAATATGGTGTAAATTTCTACCATGGGAGTTGTTTATAGCTATAAAATCCTTCTCATGGAGTTGTTTGCTGAAAGGAGACCTGTAAACAAAAATTTTAAAGATCACATAAACATACATAAGTTTGTAGAAATGGCAATTTTAGGCCGAGTCATGCAAGTCGTTGATCCCAAATTGCAATCGCAATTTCATGATGAAGTTAAAAATGACATTCAATCAAGTAGTGAATTTATGATTGTTTGATTTTTGTTTTACAATTGAGCCTTCTATGTTCAAAAAACTAGACAAGAGAGAGAATAAGCACATGTTGCAATAGAGTTGCATTCAATAAGAGATGCATGTTTTGAATCTTGATAATACTGAAATTGGCCATAAAATAAAGATAAGTAGAATCATAATAAGGATTAGATTATTGTTAGTATTCAGTGACTAATTCTAAAATTAGTCACTTAATATTTGGAAGAATTAGTTTTATAATTATATTGAAATGAGGAATGTATGAGATAAGTGAAAAATTTATAATTTGGCTTAATAAAATTTATAATTTGATATGGAATTCAATCTTTTGAATAAGATTTTATTATTGACATTGGAATTAAGCTTATTTTGGTCAAGTAATATATTTAAAAATTTTAGGAGGATATCCTTTTGTGAAGACATATCCCTCAATTTTTTAGCTCCTCTTGTGTTATATATTTATTTATTAACATAAGTAATTGATTTTGTTTAGTCAAAAATCTTCTTAAAAGCAAGAGTTAGTTGTATAAATGATTTAAATTTATAAAATAATTTTGGGTCAATTTTTTACTAAATATGGAACTATACTTTCTTGATTTTGATATATGTAGGCTTAAATTTTATTTAGAATATGAATCCCTCATTATAATTTCAAAGACAATCATTTCAAAGTAACAATTCTTCACGATGACCGAGTGTTGCTAGAAAATCTTAATCTGAGACAATCCTATTATAAAATACTCTTAAATTTTAAAACAAAAAAGTACTTAACGAACTATATTTTTATTTATTGTTTATAGAATCAATGAAATTATCAATTTTAAAACTTAAGATCTTATAGTAGACATGTTATTTTCCAAGTTATTATTATGTCATGAAGATATATTTTATTAAAGGTTAAAGAAAATTTTTTTTAAAACTTAAGCTAAAATCCTCGATAAAACTTTGTTACTTTAAAAGCACAAACATGATAATTAACATCTTGTTTGAACTGTCGCATCTTTAACTAATATTTGTAATAAAAAATATTTGTAACATCTTCGCTGTCACCAGACCGGCAACCTCATCTACTATCGTCTCATCCCCGGCCGATTACCGATGTCGCCATCATCGTCACATTATCGCTTGCATTGCCACCAACCCTGCCGGCCAACCCTCAGAAGCCATCGCCGATTCACTACCGCTTGACCGCCATACCGCCAATTATCGCAATCTTCGCCGGTCACCAATGGCCGGTCATCCCCACTGACTACTGATTCCGCACGTTACTATCGTCAGGTTGCGTTTACCATTTCGCCGCACCACTGCCAAATCATATGGATTGCCTTACTTTGGATTAATCTGAATTACGCATTATTATAATAGTCATTGACGATTTATCGCGGCCACTTCATAACTGTCGAGAATTGCTGGTTACCAAGACGGTTGGTATCTCCGCTGAAAAGCTAGTTGACTTAAGCCATGCGTTATTGCTGCTTTACGCACTTTCAATTGGTCACTCTGATAATCCGGCAGAACCTCCATTAACATTCATCTGCTGACATTAAGCCCATTTAACTACCATACTTTGTTGACCAATTTGCAACCACCATCCTTGCCATCCGCACCGCTACCGGTTGCCACCGCCACTTCGATCCGCCGGCCATTATCGCTGGTTATTCCTCACACCGTGAAGGTCAACACTCAATACCGCCGCCGCCCACCATCGAGCATTGCCGCCAACCTCTCTCTGGTTATCGCTCCTTGATCGCCTCAACCGGACGGTCCCGAGAGTAACCTCTTTCAAGGAAAAATTGTAAATCGACATATATACGTGCCTTGATCACCAAACCGGATGGTCCAACGAGCTTGATGCCTCTTTCGAGGGAAACCGGAACAACGATGTAAGTACCAGGTTTGATCGCCTCATCGACGGTCCGACGAAATGCCTCTTCGAGGGAAAATTATTATATACAGATGTACGCAGCCTTGATCTCAGAAACCCGAACGGTCCGATGATTGATGCCTTTTGAGGGAAAATAGGTACAACGATGTATCTGGCCTTGATCGCTCAAACCGACCACGAGTCGGCCTTTCGAGAAAACCGAACAACGATGTAAGTACGGCCTTGACGACCTCAAACGACCTTCTTCGGAAAAGAATGCTTTCTCCTTGGCCCTGGGTTTTATAGACCCTTGTAAGGGAAAAAGGGAAAAATTGTCAAAATAGCTCAAGCAAAACCATCCAAACCTTCAAAACCGTGCTTGGCCCACGATTGCCACAAGACGCTTCGCCGCTAGCATGCCACCAACCCATGCACACGCGCTTCGCATACCGATCGCCGCAGCAATCGCCGACTCTGACCCGCCACTGACGCTCACCACCGATGACTATGCGATCTCGATTCCCCGCATCGGGTCCACATTCGCTTCGCTTCGGCCAGGCAGTGGCCGCTTTTAACTGCGCTACCACCACTCCTACTCACATGATTTTGCGCCGCCGCTATTCAACTCCCGACCACCACAAAAGGCTGGGCTGACAAGCTTTTGCTGGGTATGAGCGTCATACCACCGTGCATGCCGCCTGACGCTGGGCTCAGGGCGTCAGAGACCAATGGGTCAGAACTCAAATTTCGCCTCAGATACTACTACATATATTTGGGTCGCACCGCTTTCCTAGTCATAATCTTGTGCTCTATGAAGATCTATTCTCTCAAAATGTATGGTTAAGAATACAAATTTCATTGAAGAATTTGTTATTTTCAAGTATTCGATATATATTTTGGATGATTGAGATCATATCATCCAAAAATGGGGCAACCGATATGATAAAATTCCTCTAATCAAGCACGAATCTTGATGTAAAGCAAGTGTTAAATTGAAACTGGTCGAGATCAAGCACTTAAAATATCATTGGAAAGTTTGGGACATTAGTTAAATTCCTAAAAAGCTCTCAAATATGGAGTATCTATAGTCAAATCGAGCGTCTCGACGAGCCGGTTCCAACAAGCCAAAGATCTTACAATTCCGACTTCATTTGAGCATTCAAATACACCAAATACATCATATGATCAAGGGAATCTTCATGAGCCATCGATGGAGAGGAGTGGTTCAGATTTTGCATATATTCTGAGCCACTCCTCATAAATAGCCCCTCATTCTCATATGAGGGGAGGCCAAGCAAGAGAGAGAGAGAGCTCTAAAGATCCTCCAAGCACGTGGTCACCACTCTGGTCATCAACCACGCCACGGCCGCCTGATCACCCCCCGTCAATCTTCCATCATGATGACCTTCATCATCGCCATCATTCCTGTGAGATTTCGCCTCTGGTTTTCTAGCACAACAATCCTTATGATTCAACGAATCATTATGATAAAAAAAGTAAGAAATTAGAAGAAAATAAATAAAAACTTAATATAAAGGAATATGATAGAAATTTTAAATATTCTTAATAATTGTAAATTTTAAAATTTTAAAATATTTTTTATTAATATTTATTATTCAAGCTAAAATGATTTGACTTGAGCTTGGCTTGTTAGCTCATTGAGCCAAATCACCAATTTTTATTGACTCTACACTTTTATTTCTCACACATATGAGTGTGATTTGTTGTTTATTAGAAGATTTTTTAGGTGTTAAATAAATATAAAATTTAAGTTTAGTCATTATCTTCATAATCATGGAACTTGATATATTTAATATTTTACGAAGGAAATCAATGAATTATATGCATTTAAAGATTCAATAAAATTGTTATTAACTATGATACTTATAATAGTCATGAACAATAGAAAAGTGTAATATAAATCAATTTACATATGCATATATTATATATGATAATAATTATAATTATAAAAATATAAATATTAAATATTAAATACTAAATAAATAAATATATATATAATAATAATAATAATATAAACATTAAATATTAAATATATAATAACATTAATAATAATAATAAAAATTAATTATAATTAAGATTAATCTATTATATGGCCAAAATGGATGATTGCTATTTTAAATACATATATGTACTTTATAATTTAAATTACCACTACTAAATTAATTAGAATATGCGAAAATTAACATTACAAAAAATACTAATAATACAAAAGGGATAACGTGTAATGACATGAATAATAATTGGTACTACATATACAAATAAAGTTACGCAGGCTAATTTTGTATTAAATAAAATTATTCTATAATTTTGTATTAAAATTATCTAAATTATTAAAAACTTGTATGGACTGAATTCAACACCTAATCATAATATAAAACACTTAATCATAATTGAACACAACAAAATATACAAAAAAATTCAACACCTGGTGATAGTTAAATTCAATTTTTTTAATAAACGATTTTCAAAATTTCATCTTTACATATATATATACCGATTACCTAAGCAAAGACTTATTAGTGGAAGACTAAGACTTAGCTTTTTGAAGTATTTTCTCTCAAAACTTATTAGGATGTGATAAAATTTTTCGTCTTTTAAAATTGTTATCCTAGTGTGAAAACAATTCTGTAAATATAACAACAAAATAGTGCTTTATTATGCTTCCTATAAATTTAATTGATTGTGTTCCTATAAAGCCGATATCATGTGAGTTCCTTCAACAAACCTTCTAATCTAAACAAGCATTTCTTCTTATGAATTTCTTCTCATTCTTCTTATGTGGTGTGTTAGCCATGGCTTCTGCCACCACTTTGTTAAGCAACATTACTAACAAGGTGGCACTTATTGCTTTCAAGGTTCGGATAACTAATGACTCATCAAGGGACTTGCACTCATGGAATGGCACCACAGATATTTGCAGCTAGGAGGGTATCTCCTGTAGCAAGAAGCTTAAGGGAAGAGTTGTGTCGATCAACCTCAGCTCTTGTGGCCTCACTAGTTACATCTCCTCCTCAATAGACAACCTCATCTTCCTTCATCACTTGGATCTCAACCAAAATCAATTCTATGATATAATCCCACCTTCCCTCTTTAGATTGCCAAGGCCTCATTTTTTGAACCTGAGTCTCAATTCATTACATGGTGAAATCCTTTTTAATCTGAATACTAGCTTTATAACTGTTGACCTCAATGGAAATTATATAACAGGAAACATTCCATCATCACTGGGTCATCTTTTAAAGCTCGCTTTGTTTCTTTCCAATAATAGTATCGTAAGATCTCACCTTCTCTTGGCAACCTTACATCACTCCAACACCTTGATTTATCCCATAATCAACTTGAGGAAACCATACCTAAGGCAATTGGCAATCATCAAAACATGGAATACTTACGTGCCTTTATCAACATGCTTATAAGAGAGTTGCCTCCATTTTCAACCATTCATCTCAGATACTTCTTTAACATGGGAACATTTTTGAAGGTATTCCAATTTCTTTTGGTAGTAACCTTCTTAATCTTAAAAACCTTCTTATGAGTCTTAACTAATTTATAGGTCTAATTCCTCCCTCTCTATTTGTTGCTTCTAAGCTGCCTTTTATTGAAATAAACTGTAACAATTTTAATGGAATAATTCCTTCTATACTTGGAAGGTGGTCTTTCAAGGTTATTCTTATATTCAAATCAACTAGAAGCTAGTGGCCATAACATTGGCAATTTTGAATGCTCTTACTAATTTCTCATAAATATAGTTATTGTTCTTGGATGATAATAACCTGAACTCTACTACCCATAGCTAATATTTGTATTAAGATTCAAAAAACTAGGATTTGGTATGAATTAAATATTTGGAAGCATTCCAAATGATATTAATCTCAACAATCTAGTAATTTTGGCTCTGGAACAAAATCATCTCATTAGAGCCATCCTAAATAATATCGGTAAGCTTGCAAGGTTGCAATACTTGAGTCTACATCATGGCATGTTAACTCGAACTCTACCTCTTTCAATTGGCAAACCTAACTCAAATGTTATATTATTTAGATAGCAATAGTTTCAATGGCCTCATACCACCAAGCATTGGAAGCCTTAAGAGCCTTGAATTTTTGTTCATTGACATACTAATTTGAATTTATAGCATACCCAAAGAGATTGCCAATTTACTCTCTATTATAAGCCTTAGGTTAGATTCCAACTCTCTCATTGGTCCAATTCCATCAGAAATTGGTGGTTTAAAAAGCATTATAGGGCTCTATTTACAAAAAAAAACAAAATAAACTATTTGGTGAAATTCCCAACTCAATTAGTGCTTGTATGAGTTCTAAAGTGTTGACATAAGCTATAGTTTGATTCAAGGTACTATCCCTCCCTCTAGGGGTGGCTTAAAAAGCATAAGAGTACTAAATCTATCTGAAAATAATTTGATAGGATAAATTCCAAAAGCTTTGGGAATGTTGAGGATTGAATACTTAAATATTTCATTCAATCATCTTGTTGGTGAAGTCCTTAGTGAGGGGATCTATCTGAATGCAACAATAGTATCCCTGCAAGTAAATGATGGGCTTTGTGGTGGAGTATTAGACTTTCATGTTTTTGCATGTCTCGATATAAGTTCATATAAAAAGAGAAGAGAACTATAATTACCACTATTAGCAATCCTTTTACCAACTATTGTACCATTATCTTTGATCATCTTCTCCATATTATGCCTTAAGTACATAAGAAGAAATCTTTTAAAGGTTTCTACCAATCCAAAATTCATGGAAGATTTCATCCAAAAGTTTCTTTTCTAGAATTGGTGGGAGCAACTAACGGGTTCTCACCTACCAATCTACTTGGAATTGGACAAAATGGTTCAGCGTACAAAGGCTCATTAGACAATTATGGATACACAATTGTGGCTATCGAAGTCTTTAACCTTCAATAATGAGGAGCTTCCAAAGCCTTCGCAACTAAATGTGAGGCACTAAGGCGCATCACACATTGAAATCTAGTATAGATTATTACTTGTTGTGTGGACATCAATTCAAAAGACAATGATTTCATGGCTATAGTCTTTGAATTCATGGAAACAGGAGATTTAGATACATGGTTACATACTGAGGATATTGAGCATCTAGACTTTGCTACCTTTACCATGAGTGTGTCACTGTTATAAGAGATAATACAAAGCCATAAACATCGCCAATGCACTTTGCTACCTTCATCATGAGTGTGAAACACCAATTATTCATTGTGATTTAAAGCCAAGAAATGTCCTTCTTGATGGTGACATGGTTGCTCATGTGGGAGATCTGAGCTATAAACAATCCACTAAGTGACTCAGATCGTAATACTCCTGTGATAAGAGGAACCATTAGGTATGCTGCTCCTAGTAACAATCTTTATTCTTCAACTTTTAATTCACTAGACTTATGAATTTTTTTTCTTATTATATTAAAATATATAATGATTCAATATGCTTTCGTTCTAGAATATGGTCTAGGGAATCTTCTATGGGGGATGTTTATAACTATGGAATTCTTATGTTGGAGTTGTTCACTGGAAGAAGACCTATTGATAGAATTTTTAAGGATGGCCTAAACCTACATAAGTCTGTAGAACTAGCAATTCCAAATTGAGTCATTGAAGTTATTGATCCAAACTTACACTACAAATTTAGGTTGAACCGAAAATGACACTCAATCAAGCAAAGGCAACATATGAATGTTTGAATTCAATTTTACAATTGAGCTTTTTATGTTCTAAAGAATTAGCAAGAGAGAGAATAAGCATGGAAAATGTTATAGCAGAATTGCATTCAATAAGAGATTTGTATTTTGAAGCTGGCTTATAGTGCAACAGATGACAAAATAGACATGAGTAAAAATTATATTTAGGATTATATCACTATGTGCAATTTGGTTGTGACTATTTTTAAAGTTTGCTAGGTATGTATAATAGATGGAACAATTAGCTTTATAAATACAATGAAATTCGTTAGGAATGTATGAGATATGTAAAAAAATTCATTATGAGTAATTGAATAAAATTTCTAGTTTGATGTATGATGCATTTTACTTTAAAAATCAAGTTGTTTGATTAAGTGAGCAATTCAAAAAATTTGAACGTATCATATCTCCCCTTATAGATGCGAGTCTTAATTTTTGATAAACTTTTTATCATTTTATTATTTTATTTTCTATATTTTGTAAATGGCTTTGTTTTAGTTGAAAATATTTTCTAAAGGATGAATTTGATATTAAAGAAATTATAATTGTAATAACATTATATATTGAACTAAACTTGAACATGCAATAGATTATATGCCATAATCTTGTTGTCTTATTTTCTAGCATAAGAAAATATAAATTCAAACATCAACTGAGATATTGTGTATCTATTCGTGATTTTAGAATCACACAAATTATACATTATAAAATTAATAATTTTGTTGGATAATTTCATGATATAATATAACTCTTTATTGATTATTTGACAAATTTTATCTTTACATCTAAAAGAAGATGAAAAAAATATATATTGATATCAATTTCATTATTGGTTCACGGTCTATTGATTTTAAAATTCATAGAACGATCTTATAAATAAAGCCAAATTACTTAGAAATACACTTATGCATCCATTAATGACAATTGTAAACATATCATATGGAGCTAGAAATTTTGGTTCATGGTCTAAAAATATTATAAATTACTTGTTAAGTTTATAATTTATTTCTTTTAGTTGCATCATTTATATTTTATGATAAATTTAATTTTGATAATTTTCATATATATAATTTTAAAATCATGTAAATTAGAACATAAAAATACAATAATAAGGGATGAGATAAATTTTTTTAGTAGAAATAAAAATTTTATCTAGCCAAATATTTTAGTAGAAATGAAAATACAATAATAAGGTATAAATATTATAAAGTTTTAATGTCTTCAAAAAGAATAAAATTTTACTTATAATAGCTTATTAATTAATCATTAACAATATTGTATTAGATTAGCTAAAAAAGTTAAGTTAAATTAAAAATAATTTTAATTTAATAATATTTTCATCAATTATTTATAACAAATTATAAATTTTATTAAAATATAAAATTTATTTAAATAAAATAATATAATAGTTTAGTTAATTATTGATTAAAAACTAGGGTCTCTAGAAGTCTATCAATCTTGTCCATATAGATTAAATTTGGCTAGTCAATTGCTTGCATTATGAGTACTTGTAGACATACCTATATCTTATCTTATGTGCTTTTCATTAGTATCTCTTGGGTAAGGTGCACATAATTTGGACATACCAATATGTCACTCCTTGCACCACACAAAAATATCCAACCATATTTCCTTACCTTGATTTAATAACCTCTTTCAGCTCTGTAAGAGATTGCTAATAAATCTTTAGTAAGTTGCAGATATCTGGTATAAAAAAGAATCTAGCATGAAAATAATGCACTTATTGATATGGCTATAATGATATCATGCAAGTCTATGTAGGACTTTCTATTATACATCCATCTATGCTATCTAAAGTGTATGTAAGTTTGTGCTCAAGCTTGCCCAATTTGAATGATATATTTAGATCATCACGGTGGTATACACAACATTTGTGACTAGGTGGCCACCTACTATGTCATCATAGTAATAAAGCCATCACTCTTACATTCTACCATGCCAACTACTACAAGACCTACTGACCAGTACAACATTGCATATGCAAGTATACATATCATTTAAGCAATAAAGTAATGATATAATATAGTTTCCATGAAGATTTAGAATGCAAAATTTTGAATTAAGACAAGTTTTGATCTTTTATGCCAATTTTTTATCCAACAAAGATGTAAATCAAGAGATATTTAAAAGAGCACAAATTATAAAAAGTATTTTTGAAAAATAAGCTTTTTCTTAATTTTAAAAAGTACACTTTTAATTTATAAAATTTTTTGTTGATGCTATGTACTAAATAGATGTGAAAGTTTAGAAAATGTTGCATCATCTATGTCAACTAAATAGATGTTAAAACTTTTAATATATCATTACAACTAAATCACTACCTTTTATCAGTTACATTTATATAATCTTATTAAAATTAAATGATTGTGTAACATTCATCTCTCTTAAAGATTACGGATTTGAAACATCATATGCCAAAGTAAATTTAGTAAATCCAATTGATTTTCTTTATTATTCGGATAGGACTTCTCCTATATCTTTATATCACAATAGTTTTAACATTCCAATTGGCCAAATTGAATGTAAACACATATTAAGAAAAGTCAAAAAAAAAAAAATCATTGAAGCACAAATAATTTTCTTATATATTACTTACATCAAAGTAAATACACTACAATCAATACAATTTGCATAAATTCATAACCTTGGGGCTATTTATTACAGATTTGAAGCCGAATTAACTTAAATTCAGCCAAATAGTATTTTGGACAAGTTAAATCCGCTTTTGTATTCCCATTGCCTCTTTCTCAAGTTAATTCTAGATTTACTAAATCCTATCTATTGGTGGGTGGATTTATGGGATTCAGAGAAGCAGAAGCGCATGAAGAAGGGTGGGAGGAAAGATGATTACCTTCCCTCTCTCTTTCTCAGCAAAGGCAAAAAGGGGTTAGTAGAAAGACGAGGGTTTTGAACGTGAAAATTTCAACTCCATTCCTTTTTCCAATTTTTATTTTTATTTTGATTTATTTTTAATTTAATTTTAAATTATTAAGATAATAATAAATTAATATATATTTTTAAATTAATTATAATTAATAAAATTAGATGTAATTATATAGACTTAATTCTTTATGATTAATTAATAGATTTATATTTAATTGAGATATTATATTTTAATAATTATATTTTAATTAATTTAAATATGATTATATTATTTTTTGTAAACAAACTAAAAGAAAGAATTATTTATTTCACTTGTTATATATTCTTAACTATTGTCTCAATACAAACAAGGATTACAAATATTTTTTTTATTATTTAAGGACAAATGAGAAGACTATATTAATAATTTTGATTGATTATCTATCATATAATATTTATTATAGTTTCAATTTATATGTAATTTAAATATTATCATCTACATTCTTATTATTTAAAATTACGGCTTTCATTTTTTTATTTATTTGTTTAATTAATCTTATTTTAATTTTATTTTATAATTAAAATAACCTCTAAATATTTATTATTTAATATGTTGAGATTATTCTGAGATTGTTTGTCACTGTATTACTCGGTGACATTTAATATGTGTGGAGAAAGTCAAATCAAAAATATCCATTTGTAGCCAAAGTTGCTCCTTAATCTTTGCCTTTTTCATGAGTATTACTTACTTGTTTCTCGAACTAATAATCAATTAGATATCCAGAATATTGATTTGGATGATCTTTTGAGATTAAGAGTTGCCCCACAGTCTCTTACAAAAGATGAAAGATCGAAGTATGATGAATTTTTATTCTTCTTATGTGTTCCTCGAGAGTAAGATTTTCTTCACCATATAGGTGGTGCTGTTCTGAATATAAAGTCAGATTGTCAGCCATTGCAAAAATGTAAAGAGAATATTTTTCACAGAAAGTGTCAAACTGTTGGGTGCAGGAAAATCAGTTGCGGTAGAATAAAACTTTACGTCTTAGCCTTGTTGAGAAATCAAGCACACACATATATTTGAAGAAAGAACGAGAAACTCTAGGATTTTTACGTGAAAAAATCCCGAAAAGAGGAAAAAAATCACGGGGCCTAGCCTAGTAAAAATATTCCACTATATCTCGGTTTTGGAGTACAAAGTTTAAGGTTTCCCAATAACGAGATTACAGAGTTGTATGTGAGAAAGCCTGATAACGAAAATCGAGTAGGTAACAATGCTATGCAGTAGTTGGTATGCCGTCGTTGGTGGCAATCTGCGATAGTGAATGAATGATGGTTCGGTGATGATCAGGGAATATCGGGTGGTGGCGGTAGCGGTGGTGACGGTGGCGTCGGTGGTGGCGTAGCGTGGCCGGTCGATGATGGTGAGGATAGGCGGTGGTGGCCGATGGCGATGATCGATGCCGGTGATCAACGGTGCTCCTCACCATTGCCGACCACCGCATTGTGACCTATTATCAGTTGCGAATAATATTATATGAAAATTGGGAATGACGATAGCATTATACCTAACAATACGGCCGAGGAGCAACAGCAAACCCAAAGAAAGAGGAGATGGTGAAGTTCTCTTCTCTTGTTGAGAATTATCTCTAATTTAATTTAGGAAACCTACAAAATATCATTAATTATTTTCTCTTTAACATTTTATTTAGAATTCACATCAAACTTAGTACTACTTATTTCAGCCTACTTTTGATCATGTTGATTTGTCTCCTCTCAATATTAAAGAGATTTTATTAAAAGAAATTGATCTACATGTGATAATTCATGTATATTTGTATAAGAAGTTTGAGAGTGAATATTCAAAATTATTTAAGTAATTCGAAATGTGTGAAGGTTAAAAGAAGAAAAGAATAATAATAATAATAATAAAGTATATAAAAATTATAAATATAATTGTTGGTGCTAGAAAACCAGTTGTGGTAGAGTGAAAGTTTACACCTTAGCCTTGTTGTGAAATCAGACACACACAGTATTTAAAGAGTGAACAAGAAACTCCATAAATTTTTTTGTGGAAAAACCTCGAAAGAAGGAAAAAACCATGAGGCTAGCCGGTAAGAATCTTCCACTATGTATTTGTTTCAGAGTACAAAATTTTCACGATAACGGGATTACATAATTGTATATGAGAAGGGCTGACAATGGGAATTCCAAAATCAGACAACAACAGCTATATAGTCACGTTCTGGTTATAACAATTACTAGTGGTAGTAGATAATGGTGAACAGCGAGGAACAACCACTGACGATGAAGGTCATCATGATGTATACCGATGGAGATTAACGACGGCGAGGATCAGCGGTGGCGGCGGGCGGTGGTTGGTAACCAAGGGTGGTCGAAGTCAGTGGCATGAGTATGCAGGAGGATTTTCAAGCTTTAGAACTCTCTATCTCTTGTTTGCCCCTCATGTGATGAATGAGGAGCTATTTATAGATTTGAGCGGTGACATTCTTGTAAATACATGCAAAATCCAAACCACTCCTCCATGGATGACTCGTGATGATTCTCTTGATCATATGATGTATTTTGTGTTATTTAATGCTCAAATAAAGTCAGAATTATGGGATCTTGGGTTTGTTAGATCTGGCTCATCAAGATGCTCGATTTGACTATAAACACTTCATGTTTAAGAGTCGATTAAAAATAAGCGATTGATCTCGGTTAGTCTTGATTCGAATAAGATTGCTTTCATCAAGATTCGTGCTAGTTAAATTTTTGGGTCATATCAATTGCCCCCTTATTTTTGGATGATATTATCTCAATCATCCAAAAATATATACGTCAAATACTTAATAATAATATAGTCTTCAATGAAATTTGTGGATTCATCAACCATACATTTTGAGAGAACAGTTCTTCATGGGAGCACAAGATTATGATCACGCAGCGAGCGTACGGACATATGTGGACATGCGCGGGCCCAAGATTTTGGAGTTATGGACCCATTCATTGATTCATCATGCATGGCGTGCATGGCGCCATCGCGGCTGCTCAGCTTCTGGCATGACTCTCTGTGTGCCTGAGCAGGGTTTGGGTTTGAGAGCTCAGTGAATGGGGAGGGCGTGGCTAAAGCATGGGTCACGCAGTTCTTGTTTGCGGGTCGGGAGTTCGAGTATGAGCTAGGAAAGCAGTGTCATGAATGGTGGGAACGGGCGGGTCACACAAAAGCGAAGTGTAGGTGAAGCGGACAACTTGAGCATGAGGGTTTTGTCCATTTTGCCCATTTTTGCCCGTTTTCGCTCATTTTTGGCGGTTTTGAGCGGGCTTTTGCAGTTTTTGATGATTTTTGACCTTTTTGCCCTGTAGGGGTCTATAAAAACCCCCTTAGGGCCATGGGAGAAGGTACACTCTTCATATGCTTGGGTGTCCCTCTTCTTCTTAAGAGGAGGTCGTTCGGAGGGGATCAAGGCCCGTAGTTCATACGAAGAGGCTTCGATTTTCCCTCGAAAGAGGCGTCAACTACCCTTTTGGGTCCGACCGGGTTTGGAGGTGATCAAGGCCCGTAGTTCATACGACGAGACTCCAATTTTTCCTCAAAAGTGGCCTTAACTGCCCTTATTGGATAGGCGAGTTTGGAGACGATCAAGGCTCGTTGTTCATACAGTGAGGCTCCAATTTTCCCTCGAAAGAGACGTCAACTGCCCTCGTCAGACCGACCAGGTTTGGAGGTGATGATCGGCGACGATAACCAGTGACGGTGATGTCGGGCGGTGGCGGCGATCGATAGTAAGCGAGATGGCGATGATGGTGGTGACCATCGAAGATGGCCCGGCGATGGTGGTGACCGCAGAAGGCGATGATGGTGGTGGCCGCCGAGATTGGCGTCCGGCAAGTGGTTAGCGGCAGAAGTGGTCAGCCGGATAGTAGTCGATATGGTAGCGGTGTTAGTAGTGTGAGAAGACCAATGATAATGGTGGTAGCCGGGAGATTCGATGATGGCAGCGGTGGTAGCCGGTGTAGTAATGCAACAGTGACCAGCGGCATGGCGGCGATAATGGTTAGCGGTGATGGGTGTGGCCGCAACAAAATGGTAGTAGCAACGCCAGTAGTGCGAGATGCCGGCAATGGGTTAAGCGAAGATGGATGAGATGGTCGAGCGGTGGCCGGCGGCAGTAGTGGCGGCACGACCGCGGTAGTCGGCACCGTGACCGGTGGCGATGATGATTTTGACCTGAGGTTGTTTGCAGTGTTACCGATGGCGTTAACGTGTGGAAGAGGTTGAATTGAATGAGATTTTGACCCATCCAGGGTTGTTTGCAAAGTGTTACCCATTGATTTAACTGTGGAAGAGGCCGGGAAGTCCATCAAGGACCTTTACCTATCCTAGGTTTTTTGAGTCTTTCGATGGCGTTAACTGTGGAAGAGGTTGAATTGAATGAGATTTTGACCTATCAAGATTGTTTGTCGGGTGTTACGATGGCGTTAAACATGGAAGAGGTTGAATTGAATCGCCTAAAGACCTATCCGAGGTTGTTTGTCAAAGTGTTACCCGATGATGTTAACTGTATGGAAAATGTCTTGGGAAGTCCAGGACCTTTTGACCTATCCTAGGTTGTTTGGCAAAGTCTTTGCTTGATAACGTTAACCTGTATGGAAGAGGTCGAATTGAATCCGCTGAGGATTTTTGACCTATCCGAGGTTATTTGTCAGGGTGTTACCCAATGACGTTAACCTATATGGAAGAGGTCGAATTGAATCCGCTAAGGATTTTTGACTTATCCGAGGTTGTTTGTCAGAGCGTTACCCGATGACCTTAACCTGCATGAAAAAGGTCGTGGGAAGTCCACCAAGGACCTTTTGACCTATCCTAGGTTGTTTGTGAGAGTCTTTGCTCGATGTTGCTAACCTGTGTGAAAGAGGTCTAATTGAATCTACGTTAGAAGTATTTTCTCTCAAAAACTTATTAGGATGTGATAAAATTTTTTCGTTTGTATTTTTGAAAATTGTTACCGAAGTGTGAAAATAATTCTGTAAATATAACTACAAAATAGTGCTTCATTAGCGTAAGTTTCCTATAAATTTAATTGATTGTGTTCCTATAAAGCTGATATCATTTGAGTTCCATCAACAAACCTTCTAATCTAAACAAGCATTTGTTCTTATGAATTTCTTCTCATTCTTCTTCTGTGGTGTGTTAACCATGGCCACCTTGTTAAGCAACATCACTAACAAGGTGGCACTTCTTGCTTTCAAGGTTGGATAACTAATGACTCATCAAGGGACTTGCACTCATGGAATGATACCACGAGATATTTGCAACTAGGAGGGTATCTCCGTAGAAGCATAAGGGAAGAGTTGTGTCGATCAACCTCGACTCTTGTGGCCTCTAGCTATATCTCCTCTTCAATAGACAACCTCACCTTCCTTCATCACTTGGATCTCAACCAAAATCAATTCTATGATATAATCCCACCATCCCTCTTTAGATTGCCAAGGCTTCATTTTGAACACAGTCTCAATTCATTACATGGTGAAATCCCTTTTATCATATAGCTTCATAACTATTGACCTCAATGGAAATTATATACAGAAACATTCCATCATCACTCGCTTTTAAAGCTCAGTTTCTCTTTCCAATAATAGTATCGGGTAAGATCTCACCTTCTCTTGGCAACCTTTCACTCCAACACCTTGATTTATCCTAAAATCAACTTGAGGAAACCATACCTAAGGCAATTAGCAATCATCAAAACATGGAATACTTTCGTGCCTCTATCAACATGCTTTTAACAGAGTTGCTAGCCTCCATTTTGAACCTTTCATCGATATCTTTGCTTTTATGATATTTTTGAAGGAATTCCAATTACTTTTGGGAGCAACCTTCTTAATCTTCAAAAACTTCTTATGAGTCTTAACTAATTTATAGGTCTAATTCCTCCCTCACTATCTGTTGCTTCTAAGTTGTCTTTTATTGAAGTAAACAGTAACAAGTTTATTGGTATAATTCCTTCTATACTTGGAAGGTTGGGAGGTCTTTCAAGGTTATTCCTATATTCAAATCAACTAGAAGCTAGTGCCCATAACTGTTGGCAATTTGGATGCTCTTACTAATTGCTCTCATAGAGTTATTGTTCTTGGATGATAATAACCTCAGTGGAACTCTACCTAGCTCCATAGCAAACCTTTCTACTAGGATTCAAAAACTAGGATTTCATATGAATTAAATATAAGCATTCCAAATGATATTGACAATCTCAACAATCTAATAATTTTGGCTCTAGAACAAAATCATCTCATTGGAGCCATCCAATAATATCGATAAGCTTGCAAGGTTGCAATACTTGAGTCTACATCATGGCATGCTAAGTCAAACTCTACCTCTTTCTATTGGCAACCTAACTCAAATGTTATATTAGTATTTAGATAGCAATAGTTTCAATGGCCCCATACAAGCATTGGAAGCCTTAAGAGCCTTGAATTTTTGTTCATTGACAATAATAATTTGAATGGTAGCATACCGAGATTGCCAATTTAATCTCTATTATAAGCCTTAGGTTAGAGTCCAACTCTCATTGGTCCAATTCCATCAAATTGGTGGTTTGAAAAACATTATAGACCTCACAAAAAAAAGTAAACTACTTTGTGAAATTCCTAGCTGAATTAGTGCTTGTATGAGTTTGGAAGTGTTGGACATAAGCTATAACTTGATTCAAGGTACTATCCCTCCATCTAGCGCTGACTTAAAAAGCCTAATAGTACTAAATCTATCTAAAATAATTTGATAGGATAAATTCCAAAAGCTTTGGGAATGTTGAGGATTGAATATTTAAATATTTCATTCAATCATCTTGTTGGTGAAGTCCTTAGTGAGGGATCTATCAATGCAACAATAGTATCCCTCCAAGTAAATGATGGGCTTTTGGTGGAGTATTAGACTTTCATCTTTTTCATGATATAAGTTAGTAAAAGAGAACTATAATTGCCATTATTAGTAATCCTTTTACCAAATATTGTACCATTCTCTTTGATCATATTCTCCATATTATGCTTTAAGTACAAAGAAGAAATCTTTTAAAGGTTTCTATCCAAAATTCATGGAAGATTTCATCCAAAAGTTTCCTTTCTAGAATTGGTGAGATCAATGGGTTCTCACCCAACCTACTTGGAATTGGATAATATGGTTCAATGTACAAAGGCTCATTAGACAATTATGGATACACAATTATGGCTATCAAAGTCTTTAACCTTCAATATCAAATCTCGAATGTGAGGCACTAAGGCGCATCACACATCAAAATCTAGTATAGATTATTACTTGTTGTGTGGACATCGATTCAAAAGACAATGATTTCATGGCTATAGTCTTTGAGTAGGATTTGAGCAGAATTTAATGGGTTGTTTGGCTGTAGGATTTGAGTAGAATTTAAGCCAGATTTAACTTAAATTCAGCCAAATAGTATTTTTGGACAAGTTAAATCCGCTGCTTTCGTATTCCCATTAAAGCCGCTTTCACAAGTTAATTCTAGATTTAATCCTTCTATTGGTGATTATGGGATTGAAGCAAGTGCATGATTGAGGGTGGGAGGGAAGATGAGGATTACCTTCCCGTCGTCTCCCTTCTCTTTTAGTGCACGAGCTAAGGGGTTAGAGAATGGCGGGTTTTGAGCGTAAATTTCAACCCCTTTTCCAATTTTTATTTTTATTTTATATATTTTAATTTAATTTTCAATTATTTAGATAATAATAAATTAATATTTTTTTAATTAATTATAATTAATAAAATTAGATGTAATTATCTAGACTTAATTCTTTTATGATTAATTAATAGATTTATATTTAATTAACATATTATGTTATAATAAATATATTTTAATTAATTTAAATATGATTATATTATTTTTATGTAAACGAACTAAATAGAAAGTATTTTTTAGTTCACTTATTAGATATTCTTAACTATTGTCTGAATACAAACAAGGATTATAAATATTTTTTATTATTTACAGAAAAATGAGAAGTCTATATTAATCGTTATTCTTTGCCTTTTTTTATTGTGCTTTTATAATTTTGATTTGATTATCTATCATATAATATTTATTGAGTTTCAATTTATATGTAATTTAAATATTATCATCTACATTGTTATTATTTAAAATTAATTTCATTTTTTTATTTAATTATTTAATTAATCTTTTTTTAATTTTATTTTATAATTAAAATAACCTCTAAATATTTATTATTTAATATTAAATGAAATGACTAACTTAAATCCTCATATAAGTAACCAAACAGTAGCATAGGAATTAACTAGATTTAACTATCAATATACCAAATACTTTTTTGATTTAACTTTTATAGGATTTACTAAATCCAGATTTTTTGGATTTACTAAATCCTACATTAATTAAATCTTATGTTAAAAGACCCCTAAATATTTAGGTGCTCATATTACAGAAAGATAAAGAACATCGGACTGTATAAGAACATTCTAAGTAAAATCAATGGGAAGGAAAGAGTAAACAAGAAAGATTCTTTGGTATGCTATTAAATAAATCTATTTGTCTCTTAGTAATTAAATCTTCTTCTAATGAATCTCCTTTTCTCCAATCTTCAAGACAAACATCACAGAACTAATGAACAAAATCACAAACACAAACTGAATGACACTCCACTTGAAGTATCAAGCTCCAAGTATATTACTCACACTCACACTCCACTTGAAGTCTCAAGTTCAACATAATAGAATTAAAATGAATAAATGAAAAAATAGAATAATAATAAGAAATTAATATACAAATATAATTTATTTTATTTTAATTTATTTCTACTTATAACACTGACAATATGCCAAAAAATTAGCATATTATCCCCACTCTAAGCAACAAAAATATCATTTTAATTTTTTTTAAAGATATGCTAATCTAAAAATATAATTATATAGGATATCAATTTTCAAAATTTCACCTATAATATATATTATAATAAAAACTATTAAAGAATCATTAAATAAGATATAAAAATCTATTACTTTAAAAAATAGATTAAGATAAACTAAAATAAGTAACATTTTATTTAAGCTTTCATAAAATGAAAAGGCAATATTCCAAACTCTGAGACCCACATTTTTGTAATCCAAACAATACTTAATAAATGCATGAAATTATCAGATATTTTCTTAATATTAAAGAATTATTTTATCATTGATTCAAAATCATAGTTAAATCAACAGTATCATACTGATTATTTAATATAATTTTATTGAAACAACTTATAAAAATAATATACCAATATACAAATACAATTATGAATATAAATATAGTGTCACTTAAAGGTAAAATTTTAAAAAAATGAGAAACCACTAAATCATTCAAATTAAATTTATAATAAGTCTTTAATGCCATTAGTAATCAGTCTTCAATGCCTATCAAAATTAGTATTTAAAAATGAAATTTAAACAAACCGTTCAGTCTCCATGGAAAGACTGACACTCCTTCGCATCTACTTCTTCTCATCCTCCCTCGTCTTACGCCGACCATGGTTGTGCACTTTCTTAAGCAATGAAGACAAAGGTGGCTTTGCAAGCTCTTTGAAATTAATGATCCATCAGTGCCTGAGCTCTTTGAATGACACCACATACTTTTGCAACTAGGCCTAGTGACCTCAGTTCTAACGGTCTTATCGGCTACATCTCTCCACTAGAAAATCTCACATTCCTTCATCACTTAGATTTTAACCAAAATCAGAGCTTCAGCATAATCCCACCTACTACTTTTAGGTTGCCAAGACTTCACTTGCATGTTTCTTTCAACATGCTTTCGGAGGTTACCAACCATTTTCAACCTTACATCATATACTTATTCAACATGGAAGGGGATAACTTTGAAGGCATGATTGACTACTTTTGGACAACCTTCCTAATCTTCAAGGACTTATGATGGCTGATAACAATTTCAAAGGGCCAATCCTTGCTTCATTACATAATGCTTCTAATTTGAACTTATTGATATGAGAATCAATAAATTTATTGGAATAATTCCTTTTGGACTTGGAAATTTGAGACTTCTTACAATATTAAGCAATGGCAAATTAGCTCAAGCAATTGACCGTAGTAGTTGCGTTGGTGTGGATGCCCTTACAAGCCTCGTTAGAGATATTGTTCGAGCGATAACAAACTCAGTTGAACTTTACCCATTTTTAGCCAACCTTTGAGTTAAGATTTAAAAGCTACAACTTAGTTCAAACCAAATATTAGGAAGCATTCCATCAGGGATTGGAAATCTCATAAATATGATTATTTTGTATTTAGAACCAAATTATCACAGTCATTCAGTATTAGTAAACTTGTAAGGTTGCAAGTCTTAGGTTTACATCAAGGCATGTTAACTAGAACTATTGATTTTAGATTGGCAACCTACTCAGATGTTGTATCTTTTAGAGGATACAGTTTTTATTTATACCACCAAGAATTAGAAATTTTTACGAGCCTTTTTGAAAAATATTGAATGGCAACATTCCTAAAGAGGAATTTAGAGTACCCCATATATTATTAATTAAATTAGATTCCAGCTTTCTCATCAGACCTATTCCATCATAAATTGGTAGTTTGAAACACGTTGTAGAGCTTCATTTACAAGAAAATAAATTGTTTGGTGGAATTCCCAGCTCAATTAGTGGTTCTATGAGTTTGGAAGTTTTGAACTTGGGCTCTAACTTCATTCAATTCATCCATGTGTAACATAAAAGGCCTAGTGGCACTAAATCTATCTAAAAATAATTTGGCAGGGCAAATTCTAGATTCTTTAGGAACATTGAGAAGCCTACAATGCTTAAATTTTTCTTTTAATCAACTTGTTGGTGAAGTACCTAGTGAAGAAATTCTTTTGAATGCAATAATGGTATCCCTCAAAGGAAATTATGGGCTCTGTGGTGGAGTTTGGACTTGCATCTTCCTTAATGTCCCCATATTATTTATATATAAGAAGACAACCACGATTGGTGATTCTCTTACTAAGCATGGTAGGCTTCTCTATCGTCTTCTCCATATTATTCTTTAATTGTAGAAGAATAAATTCTATGAAGAATTCGTTCAATCCAAAAGTCATAGAAGATGTATATCCAAAGGATTCTTATGTAGAAGCTGGGCAACTAGAGGTTCTCACCAATCTACTAGAATTGGACAATATGGTTTTATGTACAAAGGTTCATTAGACAATTATGGATGCAAAACGTGGCTATTAAAGTCTTTAACCTTCAACAACAAGGAGCTTTATAGCCTTTGAAACTAAGTGTGGGCAGTATCACAACTTGTTGTGTGGGGATTGATTGAAGGTGATGATTTCATGGCTATAGTCTTTGAATTCATAACAAATGGTAATTTAGATACATGGTTGCATGCTAAGGGCTACATGATGGAGCATATTGACCTGACCAAAAGGCTAGACATTTCCATAAACATAAATGTACTTGTCTACCTTCATAATGATTAGAAACACCCATTATTCATTATGATCCAGTAATAACCTTCTTGATGATAACATGGTTGCTCATGTTGGGGATTTTGGCCTTTCTAGGCTCCTTCATAGATCTGAACAATCCATTAAGTGACTCGATTAAACCACTCATGTGATAAAGGGAACCATTTGGTCTTGTTAGTATTAATCTTTACTCTTCACCCTTCAATTTGTTATAGCTATAACCTTTTTATTATTATATTGAAATGTGTAATGATTCAAGATGCTTTCTTTATAGAATATGGTGTAGGGGGCCAAATTTCTACCATGGGAGTTGTTTATAGCTATGAAATCCTTCTCATGGAGTTGTTTGCTGAAAGGAGACCTGTAAATAGAAATTTTAAAGATCACATAAACATACATAAGTTTGTAGAAATGGCAATTTTAGGCCGAGTCATGGAAGTCGTTGATCCCAAATTGCAATTGCAATTTCATGATGAAGTTAAAAATGACATTCAATCAAGTAGTGAATTTATGATTGTTTGATTTTGTTTTACAATTGAGCCTATGTTCAAAAAAGGCCAAGAGAAGAATAAGAACATCTTTGTAGTAGAGTTGCATTCAATAAGAGATGCATGTTTTGAATCTTGATAATACATTGGCCATAAAATAAAGATAAGTAGAATCATAATAAGGATCAGATTATTGTTAGTAATTCAATTGTGACTAATTCTAAGATTAATAATATTTGGAAGAATTAGTTTTATAATTATATTGAAATGAGGAATGTATGAGATAAGTGAAAAAATTTATAATTTGGCTTAATAAAATTTATAATTTGATATGCAATTCAATCTTTTGAATAAGATTTTATTATTGATTGGAATTAAGTTTATTTTGGTCAAGTAATATATTTAAAAAATTTTAGGAGAGGATATCCTTTGTGAAGACATATCCCTCAATTTTTTTAGCTCCCTCTTTGTGTTCTATATTTATTTATTTATAACATTGATTTTGTTTAGTCAAAATCTTCTTAAAAGCAAGAGTTAGTTGTATAAATGATTTAAAATTTATAAAATAATTTTGGGTCAATTTTTTTACTAAATATGGAACTATACTTTCTTGATTTTGATATATTTAGGCTTAAATTTTATTTAGAATATAAATCCATCCCTCATTATAATTTCAAAGACAAGCATTTCAAAGTAACAATTCTTCACGATGATGTGAGTTGTTAGAAATTCTTAATCGAGACAATCCTATTATAAAATACTCTTAAATTTTAAAACAAAAAAGTACTTAAGGAACTATATTTTTTATTTGTTCTAGAATCAATGAAATTATCAATTTTAAAACTTAAGATCTTATAGTAGACATATTATTTTCCAAGTTATTATTATGTCATGAAGATATATTTTATTAAAGGTTAAAGAAAATTTTTTATTAAAACTTAAGCTAAAATCCTCTGATAAAAACTTTTTTGTATTACTTTAAAAGGACAAACATGATAATTAACATCTTGGTTGAACTGTTGCATCTTTAACTAATATTTGTAATAAAAAATATTTATATATAATCAGTTAGAGCTTTTCTAGTCACCCTTAGCTTGAGCTTTAGCTTTATTATTTAATCGAGTTTGAGCTCGAGCTTTAGCATTATTTTATGAGTTTGAGTTTGCTCGTGAGAAGGGTTATTTAGTATGAAATAGATAATATCCTTGATATGACCCCGAAAATTCCTCTAGTCACGAATCTTGATGCAAAGCAAGTCGAGAAATTGGCGGTGAGATCAAGCACTTAAAATATCATTGGAAATTTTGGGACATCAGTTAAATTCTAAAAGCTCAATATGGAGTATTTATAGTCAAATCGAGCATCTCGACGGTTCCAACAAGCCAAAGATCTTACAATTCGACTTCATTTGAGCATTCAAATACACAAAATACATCATGATTAAGGGAATCATCATGAGCCGCGATGGAGAGTGGTTCGGTTTGCATGTATTTACAGAGGCCACTCTCCAATCTATAGCCCCTCATTCATCATATGAGGGAGCAAGAGAGGAGAGAGCTAAAGATCCTCCAAGCATGTCGTGTCACCATCGACGTTGCCGCCAACCGACCACCCTGTCGACAACCACCGTCGTCGATCCGCCGTCGCCAGTTGATCCTTGCCGCCATCATCCTCGAGGTCTCCATCACTACTAGTGATTGTTCGCATTTTACCTGATTGTTCCCGCGTTTACGCGGTGATTGTTCCGCATTTGTAATTATTCCCCGCATTTCCAGGTGATTGCTCATACATTCACCATCATCTACTAGCATTTACGATCGTTGTCACATAGCTATTGTTCCTTTCTCATATACAATTATAATTATCGGGTAGATCTTGTACTCAGATACATAGTGGAAGCTTTTACTAGGCTAGGCCCCGTGGTTTTTCCCTCTTTTCGAGGTTTTCCATGTTAAAATTTATGGAGTCTTCTTGTTCAATCTTTAAATACCTGTGTGTGTGTTGGATTTCACAACAAAGCTAAGGCGTAAATTTTCACTCTACTAGTTTTCTAACATGATTTGGCTCAGCGGAAACCGATTCCCATTATTTCATCTTGTATGGTGACCAAGTTTCCCAACAAGATCAAAACCACTATCGAGGTGGAGCATTTCAAGCTTTTAAGGAGCGCATAAGAAGAATGAAGATTCATCAAACTTCGATCCTTCAATTTTTGTCAGAAATTGGGGGGCAACTCTTAATCTCAAAGATTATCTAAATCAATATATTACGGATATCTAATTGATTATCGGTTAGCAATACTAATGAAAAAGACCAAGGTTAAGGAGCAACTTTGGCTACAACCACAAACGGATATTTTGATTCGACCTCTTCCATACAGGTTAACGTCATCAAGTAATACTTTGACAAACAACCTCGGATAGGTCAAAAATTCTCAATGGATTTAATTCAACCTCTTCCACACAGGTTAACGTCATCGAGCAAAGACTCTGACAAACAACCTCGGATAGGTCAAAAATCCTCGGTGGATTCCATTCAACCTCTTCCATAGTTAACGCCATCGAGCAAAGACTCGACAAACAACTAGATAGGTCAAAAGGTCCTTGGTGGACTTCCCATTACCTCTTCCATACAGGTTAACGTCATCGGGTAACACCCTGATAAACTACCTAGGATAGGTCAAAATTCTGATTCAATTCATCCTCTTCCATACACGCGTCGAGTAGACTCGACAAGCAACCTTGGTCGAGAAGGTCCTTGGTGGACATCCCATGACCTCTTCCATACAGTTAACGCGTCGTAACACGACAAACAAACTCGGATAGGTCAAAAATTCTCGGATTCAATTCAACCTCTTCCACATAGGTTAACATCATCGAGCAAAGACTCTGACAAACAACCTTGGATAGGTCAAAAGGTCCTTGGTGGACTTCCGGCCTCTTCCACAGTTAACGCCAGGTAATACACGACAAACAACCTGGATGGGTCAAAAATTTTCAGCGATTCAAATCTCTTCCATACGTTAACATTAACGGTAACATTCGACAAACAACCTCGAGATAGGTCAAAATCCTCAAAGAATTCAATTCGACCTCTTCCTTAACGCGTCGCCGGGTAACACACTGACAAACAACCTCAGATGGGTCAAAATCCTCAGCGGATTCAATTCAACCTATTCCACAAAGGTTAACTTCATCAAGTAATACATTGACAAACAACCTCGGATGGGTAAAAAATCCTCAGCGGATTCAATTCGATCTCTTCCACACAGGTTAACGACATCAAGCAACACTTTGACAAACAATCTTGGATAGGTCAAAAAACCTCAGCGGATTCGATTCTACCCCTCACCTGCAAGTTAACAGCATCAATTATCAACTGTTGAACCATCCATTGAAGTTTCAAGAAATCTAATTTCCTACAACCAGAAGTAGGAACTATGGACCATCGCCAGTCATTACCGATGGTCATCACCGTCAACCATTGTCACCGGTCATTGCCACCGACTATCGTCGGCGGTCACCGCCGCTGACTACCGTCGCCGGTCATCGCCGCCGACTACCGTCGCCTGACCATTGCGGCAATCTTCCCCGACTATCGGCGGTCATCCCTGACTTACAGGCGCTGTCGCCATCGACTAATGGCGGTTGCCGTTACCACCCGTCCGCTAACCCCATGGCTGCACCGACTACTATCAGGTCACCGCTGACCATTACCCGGAATCTTTGCGGTCATCCCTTATTACCGATGTCGCCGCGTTGATTACCGTCGCTGTTCGCTGCCGACCACCCCGTCGGTGCTAACCACCATCACGGTCACCCGGCCATTCTGCGCGGTCAAGATCTGCGGTCACCTCGCCTAACCATTGCCGGTCCGCACTGTGCGGTCGCTGGTCATTCGCGGTGCCGGACTACCGCTGTCCGCTGATGATTACTGCCGGTCACCGCAGCGACTACTGCGCGGTTGCGCCGTCATTACGTCACGGTCTGCTCGACCATCGACCTTCGTGTCACCTTTATTTGCCGGTCATCCGCGACTACGTTTGCCAGCGACTACCATTCGGGTTCTGACCACCACCCGTCGACACCAACCACCGTCACGTAACTGCCGACCTGTGCGGTCACCTCCCGACTACCATCATTCACCTCGTGACTACGCGGTCATTGCGGTACTAGTCGTCACTGCTGGTCACTACATGCCGGTCGCTGCCGACCATCACTGGGTCACTATATCGCCGGTCATCCCACTGACGATGTTCGCATCATCATTTCGTGCCATTGCGTTGCCACCGCTGCGTCGGCTAACCCATGGCCGCATTCATCGCTCACCTGACCATTCGCTCTTTTGCCGGTAACCACCATCGTCGGTCATCCCGGCCGACTATGTCGCTCGTTGACCTCGGCTATTGCATTGCAATACCCCGTCGACGCCAACCCATATCGCGGTCACTCGACTCTGATTGACCGACTACCGCTGCGGTCACCTCGTCGATCGTCGGTACCGCGCCGATTCTCGCGTCACGCATATCGTCATGCGCTTGACTATGACCGGTCCGCATTTGCTTCACAGCCGACATGCCACGCCACTACATCGCCGGTCACCGCCGCCAGCTACCGTGCCGGTTGCCGTATCACCGGTAATCATTTGGTCCTTCTTTCGTCGCGGTCATCCCATTAACTATGAGTTGACTACGGCGGTTGCCATTGCCCCACCCCTTGACCGAACCACCATCACGGTGCGCCACTCTGCGGTCACCTCCAGACTACCATTCTTGGTCACCTCGTCGACTACCGCCTGATCATGCGGTGACCATCGCTAGCGCCGACTGCCGCGGTCCGCCTGACTACATCGTCGGTCCTTTTGACCATTGGCAACCTCTGTCACTACTATATGCCGGTCATCCCCACCGACTACCGATGTCAGTCGCCATCATCATTATGCTGGTTGCTGACCCGCGCTACAACCAAGCGTTTGCTACCATCCGCGGTCTCCGCAATCATCGGCAATCACTGGTCTCCACCGTGCGGTCATCCCCGATTGATGTCGATTACCTCACTGCTGTCATTGTTAGCACCCCGTCGAGCCATTCATCCAACTTTGAGATTGCTCACCTCCGCCTCAGTCACGGTACCGCCTTCTGTTTCGGCTGCGACTACGTCGCGGTCGCCGAAACTCGTAGGTCACTTGCCATCGCTGACATCTTGTCATCCCAAACTAGATGATCAATCGCCATTTGCTCAGAAGCGGCCAGGGCCGACCGCCATCGCGCAACCTTCGCGGTCACCACTTTTCGTCGGCCATGATTCTGATGATCGCCATCGTAAACCATCTGAGTTGACGACCACCCCGCCTCCACCATTCGTTATCCGCTGAGACTTCGTCTCCCCACCGTACTCGCGGTCACACCATATTTGTTGCTCGCCACCCGCTCAGTCAATGACCGAACCACCGCATGATCGTGAGCATTGCTAACCCATCTCCGTTTCGCCTTGATCGTCTAAGGGCCATGATGGTACGCTCTTTCAGGAAAAATTACCTCGACATATGTACCACGCCTGATCACCACTCGGAGGTTGCCTCTTCAGGGAAAAGCGAACAACGTAAGTACCACACGGGCCTTGATCGCTCCGTACGACGGTCCTTCGATTAATCCTCTTTGTGGAAAGCGTCTCACCGAGCCGATCTCTCAAACTCGGTCCGATGAGGCGGTTGGCGCCTCTTCGACAACATGTAAGTACCATGGGCCTTGATGCCTCAAACCCACGGTCAACAGTTGATGCCTCTTTGAGAAAAAAGCGAACAACGTATCAACTGGGCCTGACCTTCTCTCAAGGTGCTTTCCCCAGTTTTATAGACCCGCAGCAGGGTAAATTTCAAATCTCTCAAAATCGTCAAAAACCGCCCGAAACCTTCAAAATCATTTCATGATGCATCCGCTGCTAGCGCCGCTCATAGCGCGAGACATATATGATCGTTTTCTAACCCGCGAAGACCCATATCACCATCATGCGATCTGCTCATTCTTCATTGAATCAGCGTGACCCTCGCTCTTACATCCGCCCGATCTATGCTTCATGAACGCTCAGAATTCGAAATATTTTAGATCATAATATATCAACATAGATAAATATTATATCCACCATGGCGTCTTGTCATCGTCTAGTCCATCGTCGCAGCCTTCATAATCACTGTAGAGACCCAAATGGGTAATCAATTTTACTTTTATTATACACATATTTGGCTATGCATCTGCTTATTCATAATCTTTGCTCTATGAAGATCTATTCTCTCAAAATGTATGGTTAACGGAAAATTTCATTGAAGAATTTGTTATTTATTCGACATAAATATTTTTGGATGATTGAGATAATATCATCCAAAAATAGGTGGGCAACTGATATGACCCTGAAAATTTCTCTAGTCGAAGAACGAATCTTGATGTCGAAAAGGCGATCGAAGAAGCGGTGAGATCAAGCACTTAAAATCGTGTCATCACTTTCGGTGATCACCCGCCGGCCGCCGTCGCCGTTGATCCTTGCCGCATTGATCGCTCAAGGTCTCCATCATGATGACCTTCATCATCGTGATTGTTCCTGCATTTACGCCTCTTTTTTTAGCACAATCCTTATGATTCAACGAATCATTATGATAAAAAAGTAAGAAATTAGAAGAAAATAAATAAAAACTTAATATAAAAAAATATGATAGAAATTTTAAATATTCTTAATAATTGTAAATTTTAAAATTTTAAAATATTTTTTATTAATATTTATTATTCAAGCTAGCTTGTGAGCTAATGAGTCCGGTTGACTTGAGCTTGGCTTGTTAGTTCATTGAGCCAAATCGGAACCAATTTACGAGTCGGCTTTATTGACTCTACACCTTTATTTCTCACACATATGAGTGTGATTTGTTGTTTATTAGAAGATTTTTTAGGTATTAAATAAATATAAAATTTAAGTTTAGTCATTATCTTCATAATCATGGAACTTGATATATTTAATATTTTATGAAGGAAATCAATGAATTATATGCATTTAAACATTCAATAAAATTGTTATTAACTATGATACTTATAATAGTCATGAACAATAGAAAAGTGTAATATAAATCAATTTACATATGCATATATTATATATGATAATAATAATAATAATTATATAAATATAAATATTAAATATTAAATACTAAATAAATAAATATATATATATAATAATAATAATATAAACATTAAATATTAAATATATAATAACATTAATAATAATAATAAAATTAATTATAATTAAGATTAATCTATTATATACACCAAAATGGATGGTCGCTATTTTAAATACATATATGTACTTTATAATTTAAATTACCACTACTAAATTAATTAGAATATGCGATATTAACATTATGCAAAAATACTAATAATACAAAAGGGATAACGTGTAATGACATGAATAATTGGTACTACATATACAAATAAAGTTACAGACTAATTTTGTATTAAATAAAATTATTCTATAATTTTGTATTAAAATTATCTAAATTATTAAAACTTGTATGGACTGAATTCAACACCTAACCATAATATAAAACCTAAACATAATTGAACACCACAAAATATACAAAAAAATTCAACACCTGGTGATAGTTAAATTCAATTTTTTTAATAAACGATTTTCAAAATTTCATCTTTACATATATATATACCAATTACCTAAGCAAAGACTTATTAGTGGAAGACTAAGACTTAGCTTTTTTGAAGTATTTTCTCTCAAAAACTTATTAGGATGTGATAAAATTTTTTTGTTTGTCTTTTTTAAAATTGTTATCCTAGTGTGAAAACAATTACATATAACTAAAATAGTGCTTTATTAGCGTAAACCTATAAATTTAATTGATTGTGTTCTATAAAGCCGATATCATGTGAGTTCCTTCAACAAACCTTCTAATCTAAACAAGCATTTCTTCTTATGAATTTCCTCTCATTCTTCTTCTTGTGGTGTGTTAGCCATGGCTTACACCACCCATTAAGCAACATTACTAACAAGGTGGCACTTATTGCTTTCAAGGTTGGGATAACTAATGACTCATCAAGGGACTTGCCCTCATGGAATGGCACCACAGATATTTGCAGAGGTATCTCTCCAAGCTTAAGGGAAGAGTTGTGTCGATCAACCCTCGCTCTTGTGGCCTCACTTACATCTCCTCCTCAGACAACCTCATCTTCCTTCATCACTTGGATCTCAACCAAAATCAATTCTATGATATAATCCCACCTTCCCTCTTTAGATTGCCAAGGCCTCATTTTTGAACACGAGTCTCAATTCATTACATGGTGAAATCCTTTTTAATGAACACTATAGTTGACCTCAATGGAAATTATATAATGAAACATTCCATCATCACTTGGTCATCTTTTAAAGGTTTTTCTCTTTCCAATAATAGTATCACAGGTAAGATCTCACCTTCTCTTGGCAACCTTACATCACTCCAACACCTTGATTTATCCCATAATCAACTTGAGGAAACCATACCTAAGGCAATTGGCAATCATCAAAACATGGAATACTTACCTGCCTTTATTAACATGCTTATAAGAGAGTTGCCAGCATCCATTTTCAACCATTCATCTGTATACTTCTTTCACATGATAGGGAACATTTTTGAAGGTATTCCAATTTCTTTTGGTAGTAACCTTCTTAATCTTAAAAACTTTATTATGAGTCTTAACTAATTTATAGGTCTAATTCCTCCCTCTCTATCTGTTGCTTCTAGGTTGCCTTTTATTGAAATAAACTGTAACAATTTTAATGGAATAATTCCTTCTATACTTGGAAGGTTGGGTGATCTTTCAAGGTTATTCTTATATTCAAATCAACTAGAAGCTAGTTAACATGGTTGGCAATTTTTTGAATGCTCTTACTAATTTCTCATAATTATAGTTATTGTTCTTGGATGATAATAACCACACTGGAACTCTACCCAGCTCCATAGCTAATATTTGTATTGAGATTCAAAAAACTAGGATTTGGTATGAATTAAATATTTGGAAGCATTCCAAATGATATTAACAATCTCAACAATCTAGTAATTTTGGCTCTGGAACAAAATCATCTCATTAGAGCCGTCCTAAATAATATCGGTAAGCTTGCAATGCTTGAGTCTACATGGCATGTTAACTCTCTACCTCTTTCTATTGGCAACCTAACTCAAATGTATATATATTTTAGATAGCAATAGTTTCAATGGCCTTATACCACCAAGCATTGGAAGCCTTGAATTTTGTTCATTCTGATAATAATTTGAATTTGTAGCATACCTAAAAAGATTGCCAATTTACTCTCTATTGTAAGCCTTAGGTTAGATTCCAACTCTCTCATTGGTCCAATTCCATCATAAATTGGTGGTTTAAAAAGCATTATAGGGCTCTATTTACAAAAAAAAAAAAATAAACTATTTGGTGAAATTCCCAACTCAATTAGTGCTTGTATGAGTTACAGTGTTGGACATAAGCTTGATTCAAGGTACTATCCCTCCCTCTAGGGGTGGCTTAAAAAGCCTAAGAGTACTAAATCTATCTGAAAATAATTTGATAGGATAAATTCCAAAATCTTTGGGAATGTTGAGGATTGAATACTTAAATATTTCATTCAATCATCTTGTTGGTGTAGTCCTTAGTGAGGGGATCAATCTGAATGCAACAATAGTATCCTTGCAAGTAAATGATGGGCTTTGGGGTGGAGTATTAGACTTTTTTTTGCATGTCTCGATATAAGTTCATATAAAAGAGAAGAGAACTACAATTACCACTATTAGCAATGCTTTTACCAACTATTGTACCATTCTCTTTGATCATCTTCTCCATATTATGCCTTTAGTACAGAAGAAGAAATCTTTTAAAGGTTTCTACCAATCCAAAATTCATGGAAGATTTCATCCAAAAGTTTCTTTTCTAGAATTGGTGGGAGCAACTAACGGGTTCTCACTAGCCAATCTACTTGGAATTGGACAAAATGGTTCAGCGTACAAAGGCTCATTAGACAATTATGGATACACAATTGTGGCTATCGAAGACTTTAACCTTCAATAATGAGGAGCTTCCAAAGCTGAATGTGAGGCACTAAGGCGCATCACACATTGAAATCTAGTATAGATTATTACTTGTTGTGTGGACATCAATTGAAAAGACAATGATTTCATGGCTATTGTCTTTGAATTCATGGAAACAGGAGATTTAGATACATGGTTACATACTGAGGATATTGAGCATCTAGAGTTTGCTACCTTTACCATGAGTGTGTCACTGTTATAAGAGATTATACAAAGCCATAAACATCGCCAATGCACTTTGCTACCTTCATCATGAGTGTGAAACACCAATTATTCGTTGTGATTTAAAGCGAAGAAATGTCCTTCTTGATGGTGACATGGTTGCTCATGTGGGAGATCCGCAGAGCTATAAGCAATCCACTAAGGGACTCAGATCGTAATACTCCTGTGATAAGAGGAACCATTAGGTATGCTTCTCCTGGCAACAATCTTTATTCTTCAACTTTTAATTCACTAGGCTTATGAATTTTTTTTTCTTATTATATTAAAATATATAATGATTCAATATGCTTTCGTTCTAGAATATGGTCTAGGGAGTGATTTCTTCTATGGGGATGTTTATAACTATGGAATTCTTATGTTGGAGTTGTTCCTTTGGAAGAAGACCTATTGATAGAATTTTTAAGGATGGCCTAAACCTACATAAGTAGAACTAGCAATTCCAAATCGAGTCATTCAAGTTATTGATCCAAACTTACGACTACAAATTTAGGTTGAACTGAAAATGACACTCAATCAAGCAGTGCAACATATGAATGTTTGAATTCAATTTTACAATTGAGCTTTTTTATGTTCTAAAGAATTAGCAAGAGAGAGAATAAGCATGGAATTGCATTCAATAAGAGATTTGTATTTTGAAGCTGGCTTATAGTGCAATAGATGAAAAAATAGACATGAGTAAAAATTATATTTAGGATTATATCACTATGTGCAATTTGGTTGTGACTATTTTTAAAGTTTGCTAGGTATGTATAATAGATGGAACAATTAGCTTTATAAATACAATGAAATTCGTTAGGAATGTATGAGATATGTAAAAAAATTCATTATGAGTAATTGAATAAAATTTCTAGTTTGATGTATGATGCATTTTACTTTAAAATCAAGTTGTTTGATTAAGTGAGCAATTCAAAAAATTTGAACGTATCATATCTCCCCTTATAGATGTCTTAATTTTTGATAAACTTTTTTATCATTTTATTATTTTATTTTCTATATTTTGTAAATGGCTTTGTTTTAGTTGAAAATATTTTCTAAAGGATGAATTTGATATTAAAGAAATTATAATTGTAATAACATTATATATTGAACTAAACTTGAACATGCAATAGATTATATGCCATAATCTTGTTGTCTTATTTTCTAGCATAAGAAAATATAAATTCAAACATCAAAGATATTGTGTATCTATCTATTGATTTTAGAATCACACAAATTATACATTATAAAATTAATAATTTTGTTGGATAATTTCATGATATAATATAACTCTTTATTGATTATTTGACAAATTTTATCTTTACATCTAAAAGAAGATGAAAAATATATATTGATATCAATTTCATTTTTGGTTCACGGTCTATTGATTTTAAAATTCATAGAGCGATCTTATAAATAAAGGCAAATTACTTAGAAATACACTTATGCATCCATTAATGACAATTGTAGTTAAAAAACATATCATGTTAGAAATTTTTGGTTCATGGTCTAAAAATATTATAAATTACTTGTTAAGTTTATAATTTATTTCCTTTAGTTGCATCATTTATATTTTATGATAAATTTAATTTTGATAATTTTCTGCATATATATAATTTTAAAATCATGTAAATTAGAACATAAAAATAATAATAAGGGATGAGATAAATTTTTTTAGTAGAAATAAAAATTTTATCTAGCCAAAAAGTACAAATAAAAATACAATAATAAGGTATAAATATTATAAAGTTTTAATGTCTTCAAAAGAATAAAATTTAACTTATAATAGCTTATTAATTAATCATTAACAATATTGTATTAGATTAGCTAGCTTAAGTTAAGTTAAATTAAAAATTTTAATTTAATAATATTTTCATCAATTATTTATAACAAATTATAAATTTTATTAAAATATAAAATTTATTTAAATAAAATAATATAATAGTTTAGTTAATTATTGATTAAAAACTAGGGTCTCTAGAAGTCTATCAATCTTGTCTATATAGATTACAATTTGGCTAGTCAATTGCTTGCATTATGAGTACTTGTAGACATACCTATATCTTATCTTATGTGCGCTTTTCATTAGTATCTCTTGGGTAAGGTGCACATAATCATACCACATAAATATGTCACCTCCACATAGTAGGTGGTCATCCAACCATATTTCCTTACCTTGATTTAATAACCTCCTTGAGAGATTGCTAATAAATCTTTACTAAGTTGCAGATATCGGTATAAAAAGAATCTAGCATGAAAATAATGCACTTATTGATATGGCTATAATGATATCATGCAAGTCTATGTAGGACTTTCTATTATACATCCATCTATGCTATCTAAAGTTTATGTGTGCTCAAGCTTGCCCAATGTGATTTGATATATATTAGATCATGGTGGTATACACAACATTTGTGACTAGGTGGCCACCTACTATGTCATCATAGTAATAAAGCCATCACTCTTACATTCTACCCATCTACCCATACAAGACCTACTGACCACTACATTGCATATGCAAGTATACATATCATTTAAGCAATAAAGTAATGATAGAATATAGTTTCCATGAAGATTTAGAATGCAAAATTTTGAATTTTTAATTAAGACAAGCTTTTGCTATGCCAATTTTATCCAACAAAGATGTAAATCAAGATATTTAAAGAGCACAAATTATAAAATGTATTTTTGAAAAATAAGCTTTTCTTAATTTTAAAAGTACACTTTTAATTTATAAAAATTTTGTTGATGCTATGTACTAAATAGATGTGAAAGTTTAGGAAATGTTGTTAATCAAGAGCTTGAATATTGCATCATCTATGTCAACTAAATAGATGTTAAAACTTTTATATCATTACAACCAAATCACTACCTTTTATATTTATATAATCTTATTAAAATTAAATGATTGTGTGACATTCATCTCTCTTAAAGATTACGGTTGAAACATCATATTTAGTATATTTAAATAATTGATTTTTTTTATTGTTATAGGATAGGACTTCCTATATCTTTATATCTTAGTTTTTTAAATTGAATGTAAACACATATTAAGAAAAGTCAAAAAAAAAAAAAATCATTGAAGCACAAATAATTTTCTTATATATTACTTACATCAAAGTAAATACAATACAATCAATACAAGATTTTGCATAAATAAACCTTAAGTATTTGGCTATAGGATTTGAGCAGAATTTAAGCCGGAATTAACTTAAATTCAGCCAAAATATTTTGGACAAGTTAAATCCTTGCTATTCTACAATTGTTAATTCTAGATTTACTAAATCTATTGGTGGTGGGTGGATTTATGGGATTCAAAGAAGCAGAAGCGCATGAAGAAGGGTGGGAGGAAAGACTAGGATTACCTTCCCGACATCTCCCTTCTCTTTTCTGGGCAGCTGCAGTGCGAAAGGGGTTAGTAGAAAGACGAGGGTTTTGAACGTGGAAATTTCAACTCCATTCCTTTTTCCAATTTTTATTTTTATTTTGATTCATTTTTAATTTAATTTTAAATTATTAAGATAATAATAAATTAATAAATATTTTTAAATTAATTATAATTAATAAAATTAGATGTAATTATATAGACTTAATTATTTATGATTAATTAATAGATTTATATTTAATTGAGATATTATATTTTAATAATTATATTTTAATTAATTTAAATATGATTATATTATTTTTTTGTAAACAAACTAAAAAGAAAGAATTATTTATTTCACTTGTTATATATTCTTATCTATTGGCTCAATACAAACAAGGATTACAAATATTTTTTTATTATTTAAGGACAAATGAGAAGACTATATTAATATAATTTTGATTTGATTATCTATCATATAATATTTATTATAGTTTCAATTTATATGTAATTTAAATATTATCATCTACATTCTTATTATTTAAAATTACTTTCATTTTTTTATTTATTTGTTTAATTAATCTTATTTTAATTTTATTTTTATAATTAAAATAACCTCTAAATATTTATTATTTAATATTTTCAAGATTGTTTGTCATAGTGTTACTCGGTGACATTTAATATGTGTGGAGAAAGTAGAATCAAAAATATCCATTTGTAGCCAAAGTTGCTCCTTAATCTTTGCCTTTTCATGAGTGACTTGTTTCTAACTAATAATCAATTAGATATCCGAATATTGATTTGGATGATCTTTTGAGATTAAGAGTTGCCCACGTGTCTTACAAAAGATGAAAGATCAGTATGATGAATTTTATTCTTCTTATGTGTTCCTCGAGTAAGATTTTCTTCACCATATAAGTGTTGTTCGAATATAAAGTCGATTGTCAGCCATTGCAAAAATGTAAAGAGAATATTTTTCACGAAAGTGTTGGGTGCGGAAAATGGTTTGCGGTAGAATAAAACTTTACGTCATAGCCTTGTTGAGAATTCAAGAACACACACATATATTTGAAGAAAGAGAAACTCTAGGATTTTACGTGAAAAATCCGGAAAAAAATCCGGACCTAGCCTAGTAAAATATTCCACTATATATCTGTTTTGGAGTACAAAGTTTAAGGCGGATTACAGAGTTGTGAGAAAGCGATAAGAAAATCCGAATCGTAAAACATCTATGCAGTAGTTACATATGATCATTGGTGGCAATGCGATAGTGAATGATGGCCGGTGATGATCCGGGAATATCGTGGTGGTGGCGGTGGGTGGTGACCGGAGTCGGTAGTGGCCGTGGCGGCGCCGTGGTCGGCGGCGGCGAGGATAAGCGGTCTTGGTGGCGATGATCGATCTTTGAGATCCGCTCTCACCATTGACCGTATTGTGACCTATTATCATTCGAATAATATTATATGAAAATTGGGAATGATGATAGCATTATACCTAACCTACTGGCGAGGAGCAACAACAAAGCTTGGAAAGAGCTCTTGGATCTACGGCGTCTTGTTGAGAATTATTATCTCTAATTTAATTTAGAAACCTACAAAATATCATTAATTATTTTTAGAATTCACATCAAACTTATTTCACACGCTACCTATTGATCATATTGATTTGTCTCTCAATAGTAAAGAGATTTTATTAAAAGAAATTGATCTACATGTAATAATTCATGTATATTTGTATAAGAAGTTTAAGAGTGAATATTCAAAATTATTTAAGTAATTCAAATGTTGTGAAGGTTAAAAGAATAATAATAATAATAATAAAGTATATAAAATTATAAATAATTAATTGTTAGAAAACCCGTTGTGGTAGAGTGAAAGTTTACACCTTAGTCTTGTTGTGAAATACTGACACACACACGTATTTAAAGAGTGAACAAAAAACTCCATAAATTTTTATGTGAAAAAATCTCGAAAAGAAGGAAAAACCATGAGGCCTAGCCCAGTAAGAATCTTCCACTATGTATTTGTTTTAGAGTACAAAATTTTCGATAACGAGATTACATAATTGTATATGAAGAGCGACAATGGGAATCCCAAATCGGACAATCGCTATATAGTCACGTTCAGGTTATAACAATTGCTAGTGGTAGTAGATAATGGTGAACAGCGAGGAATAGCCACTTACGATGAAGGTTATGTATGATGGAGATTGGCGGTGAGGATCGGTGGTGGCGGCGGTGTGGCGTGGATGGGGTGGTCGGCAACAAGTGGTGGCAGGAGTATGCCTGGAGGATTTTTGAGCATTAGAACTCTCTCCTATCTCTTGTTTTGTTTTCCCCATGTGAAGAATGAGGAGCTATTTATAGATTTGAGCGGTCACGTTTCTGTAAATACATGCAAAATCCAAACCACTCCTCCTTGGATGACTCGTGATGATTCTCTTGATCATATGATGTATTTTGTGTTATTTAATGCTCAAATAAAGTCAGAATTATGAGATATTGGGTTTGTTAGATCTAGCTCATCAAGATGCTCGATTTGACTATAAACACTTCATGTTTAAGAGTCGATTAAAAATAAGCTATTGATCTCAGTTAGTCTTGATTAAGAATAAGATTGCTTTCGACATCAAGATTCGTGCTTCGACTAGTTGAATTTTTAGGGTCATATCAATTGCCCCCTTATTTTTGGATGATATTATCTCAATCATCCAAAAATATATACGTCAATTACTTGAAAATAATACATTCTTCAATGAAATTTGTGGATTCATCAACCATACATTTTGAGAGAACAGTTCTTCATGGGAGCACAAGATTATGATCAAGAAAGCGGGCGCAGGGCCGCAGACATATGTGGATATGCGCGGGCGCAAGATTTTGGAGTTATGGACCCATTCGGGCGGTTACGATCATTTGCGGCGCCATGAGCGCTGTGAGGGCCGCCGCTTCAGCATCGCACTCCGCTCACTGGCACAGGGGGTTTGGTGGCTGGAACGTCGAGAATGAATGGTGGAGGTGGCCGGTCGCGCGGGTTCTTGTTCTGGTTGAGTAGTGTAGAGCAGCGGGGTGCGATGGAATGGTGGGAATGGAAGGCGGTCACGAACGGTGAAACGGGTAAGCGTGAAGCGGACCATGTGCATTGCAGGTGTGAGGGTTTTGTCCTTTTTTCCCATTTTTGCCCATTTTTGCTCATTTTGGGCTGTTTTGAGCGGGCTTTTGCGGTTTTTGATGGTTTTTGACCTTTTTATCCTGTAGGAGTCTATAAAAATCCCCTTAGGGCCATGGGAGAAGGCACACTCTTCATATGCTTGGGTGTCCCTCTTCTTCTTAAGAGGAGGTCATTCGGAGGCGATCAAGGCCCGTAGTTCATATGACGAGGCTTCAGTTTTCCCTCGAAAGAGGCATCAACTACCCTTTTCGGACCGACCAGGTTTGGAGGCGATCAAGGCCCGTAGTTCATACGACGAGACTCCGATTTTTCCTCGAAAGTGGCCTTAAGCGCCGGACAGCGTTTAGAGCGATCAAGGCTCGTTGTTCATCTGATGAGGCTCAATTTTCCGAAGAGACGCAACTTCCTCGTCGACAGGTTTGGAGGGATGATCGGCGATAACTAGCGGTGATGTCAGGCGGTGGCGGCGGCATCGATAAGGAGGATGCAATGATGGTGGTGACCATCGAAGATGGCATGATGATGGTGGTGACCTACAGAGATTACCCGCGATGATGAGAGTGGTGGCCAAACAGTGGTTGGCGCGAAGTGGATGCGGCAAGAGATGGTAGTCGAGATGGTGGCGGCGCATCGATAGTCAGCGAGAAAGACCATGGTGAGTGACCGCGATTGGAGAGTGGTTGACAGTTGCAGTAGCAGCAGCAAACAGCCGATGGTTAAAAGTGGTGTTAGCGGCAACAGCGATGATAATCAGCGGTCAACAGCATCAGTAGATGACCGATGAGCAGCGATAATTACGGCGAAGATGGATGGATGGTCAGCCGCGTGTCAGCGTATGGCCGTAATCAGCGGCGAAACGGATGATGATTTTGACCTATCGAGGTTGTTTGTCAGTGTTACCCTTTGTGGAAGAGGTTGATTGAATCAGCTGAGGATTTTGAACCATCCGAGGTTGTTTGTCAAAGTGTTACCCATTGACTTTAACCTGTGTGGAAGAGGCCGTGGGAAGTCCATCAAGGACCTTTGACCTATCCTAGGTTGTTTTTTTGAGTCCTCCCATGGCGTTAACCGGTGTGGAAGAGGTTGAATTGAATCCGAGGATTTTGACCCATCCAGGTTGTTTGTCGGTGTTATTACGATAACTGTATGGAAGAGGTCGAATTGAATCCTAAAGATTTTTGACCTATCCGAGGTTGTTTGTCAATGTGTTACCCGATGATGTAAACCTGTATGGAAAATGTCTTGGGAAGTCCACCAAGGACCTTTTCACCTATCCCTTGTTTGGAGTCTTTGCTTGATGGCGTTAACATGGAAGAGGTCGAATTGAATCCGGATTTTGACCTATCAGGGTTATTTATCGGGGTTACCCGTTAACTATATGGAAGAGAATTGAATCCGCTAAGGATTTTGACCTATCGAAGTTGTTTGTCGAGTGTTACCCGATGGCGTTAACACATGAAAAGGTGTGGGAAGTCCACCAAGGACCTTTTGACCTATCTAGGTTGTTTGTGAGAGTCTTTGCTTTGATGGCTAACGTGTGGAAAGGAATTTGAATCCGATTTTTGATCTAGGTTGTTTGTCGAGTCTCGCTGATGGCGTTAACCGCATGGAGTAGGTCGCAGTTTTGATCTATCCAAGGTTATTTGTCGAGTCTTTGCTTTAACAAATGGAAGAGATCGAACTCCAGGATTTTGACCTATCCGAGGTTGTTTGTCAAAGTATTATTTGATGACGTTAACTTGTATGGAAAAGGTCGAATCAAAACATCCATTTGTGGTTGTAGCCAAAGTTGCTCCTTAACCTTGGTCTTTTTCATTGTTTTTGCTGACTTGCTTCTATAACTAATAATCAATTAGATATCCAGAATATTGATTTGGATAATCTTTTGAGATTAAGAGTTGGCATTCAGTTTCTGACAAAATCTGAAGGAATGAAGTTTGATGAATCTTCATTCTTCGCTTGCACTCTTTAAAAGCTTGAAATGCTCCACCTCGATGGTGGTTTTCATCTTGTTGGGAAACTTGGTTGTCATACAAGATGAAATAATGAATCGTCCACCATGCCAAAGCTATGTGTGCTAGAAAACTAGTTGCGGTAGAGTGAAAGTTTATGCCTTAGCTTTGTTGTGAAATCCAGCACACACACAGGTATTTAAAGTGAACAAGAAAACTCTAGAAAGTTTTAAAAACCTCGAAAGAGGAAAAAACCACGGGAGCCCAATAAGAATCTTCCACTATGTATTTGTTTCATAGTACAAAATTTTCCCAATAACGAGATTACATAATTGTATATGAGAAGGGCCGACAATGGGAATCTCAATCAACAACAATAGTCATATACGTTGTAAGTTTAGTAAATGGATAGCAGAGGTGAAACGTACGGATGAAGCGATCATGATGGAGGCGACGGAGAGATTGGTGAGGATCAATGGTGGAAAGCTGGTGGTGGTTAGTAACCAGCGGGGTGGTGAACCGTGGTGGTGATTCGAGGATTTTCAAGCTTTAGAGCTCTCTCCTCTCTTGCTTGCCTCTCATGTGAAGAATGAGGAGATATTTATAGATTTGAGGGGTGGCGTTTACTATATATATGCAAAATCGAACTCTCCATCATGACTCATGATGATCCTCTTGATCATATGATATATTTTGTATTTGAATGCTCAAAAGAAGTCGATTATAAGATCTTGGGCTTGTTAGATCCGCTCAGATGCTCGATTTGGCGATAAACATTTATGTTTAAGAGTCAATTGATAATAAGCTTGATGTCGGTTAGTCTTGATTGAGAGAATCGATTGCTTTACATCAAGATTCATGCATTTAGTTGAATGGTCATATATTCAACTTAAATTGAATTAAATTTATTTTATATACATTTCTTGTTAAAATTAGTTTAATCATATAATTAATAAAAGTGTGTTTTTGCTAACATTGATGCATGATATAAAAACATATATAATAGTTCAAAAAAATCTCTCTTAAAAATGAAAATATACAAAAAAAAAAAGAAATGTACCAAATTGGTAGCATTTTTGAAATAAATTAGACTAAATTGGATGTTTTAAATATATAGATCATATATATATAACTTTTCTAAACTTTTCTATTAAATGTACAAAATTGGTAGCATTTTCTTAAACTTAAGGGAAAATTTTATAAGATGGTGGTAAGACCTGCAATGACTTATAGTGCAGAATGTTGGCCAATAAAAGAGAAGCATAAGACTAAGTTAAGTGTTACAGAGATGAGGATGCTTAGGTGGATGAGTGGCTTATACGAGAGAGATAGAATGCAAAATGAGTATGTTGGAAAAAGTTGGAGTAGCTCCAGTAGATAAGATTAGGAGAGTCGCCTTAGATGGTTTGGCCACATAAAGCGTCAAATGACCTTAGGAGAATAGATGCATTAGATTTGCCTTATGTTAAGAAAGGTAGAGGTAGACCTAAAAAGACTTGGTTAAGATGTATAAAAAATGATCTTAGTATACTTGAATTAGATGAGAATTTCACACATAATAGGACACAATGGAGACGAAGGATTCATGTAGCCGACCCCACCTAGTGGGATTAAGGCTTGTTGTTGTTGTTGTTGTTGTTGTTGTTGTAGAGTTGATTTCCTTTTTTTGAGTTAAAAAAAAATATGTTACTTTTAAATCTATATTAAATATGATTATAATTATTGGAATAATTTCTCTTAATGAGAAGACAAACGAAGATGAATATAAATTGAATAGAAATTATTACGTTAATCTGAATTAGAATTACGTTATAATGAGAAAAAAAAGGAAATAAAAAATCGGATATTTATTTTATAAAGTGAGAAAATATAAAAACAAAAGTAAAATACATATTTGTTTGATGTAAAATATAAATTGGATAGAAAATATTCCTGAAAAAATATATGTACAAAAGATAAAAAAATTCAATAAGTTTATCAGAAAACTAAACTGCAAATCATATATTGGTTTCTAACACATAAAAAAAAAATTATAAAATCCTCACATTCATACTAACCTCTGATTATAAGTGTTGGAAGAATCTCTTAACAAGAGACAAATGAAGAAGTAAATTATTAGTGAATTTTACATATATCTATCTATATATGTATATGCATATTTCTCTTTATATATATATATATATATATATATATATATATATATAATCTTGATGTAGAAAATAATTTGATCCTAAGTCACTGATCAAGCAATTAAAATATCATTGGAAACTTTGTGATATGAGTTCTTAAATATAGAGTGTTTATGATCAAATTGAGCATCTTGACGGCGGATCTAACAGAGTCTTGATTGACTTCATTTGATCATTTAAATACTTAAAATACATGAGATGATCAAAAGAATCATTTTGAGCCATCCAATAGAGTATTTTGAGATTTTGACTATAATGACCAAAATGCCCTCTCAGAATCCTATAAATAGGACCTCATTCTAGTCATGAATGGTGGGAAAGAGGCCAAGCAAAGAGAAACGAGAACTTGAGGCTTGATGAGCCTCCAAGCATAATGTCATTGATAGTCGCAGACCAGCGACCACGATCATCATCGTTGACTCGTTGGTCACGCCGACCACCATCATTGGCCACCTGCGGTCCCACTCGACCACCTGGTGTGTCCTTTGTTGGTCACCTCGCCAACCACCGTCTCCAACCACCACTGCCGGTCATCATGCCGGGTCACTACCAATGATCACCGTCGTTCGCCACACTACAACCACTGCGGGTGGCCACATATACTGGTCACTCACCTCACTCGCCATACCACCCGACAATTTCCAAATCATCACCAACAACTATCATTCACTATATCGCCGACCAATGATTGTTCTGACCATCTTGCCATTTATTGTCACTGTTTGTCTTTATATTCAACTCATCCTATTATTGAAAAATTTAAACTTTGTACTTCAAAATATATATATAGTGAAACATTTTTACTGGGCTAGACTCCGTGATTTTTTTTCTCTTTTCGGAGTTTTTCCATGTAAAAATCTTAGAGTTTCTCGTTCTCTCTTCAAATATATGTGTGTGTGCTGAATTTTTAAACAAGGCTAATAAAGTTTTATTCTACAGTTGGTTTTCTAGATATATATATATATATATATATATATATATATATATATATATATATATATATCCTCTAGGGTTTTTTCGCTCTTTGCGCCTTTTTGCTACCTCCCTGGGGCTTGCTTCAAATGCTCATCCCATGGCTTGATGGCGAAAATCACCACCTAACCTAAACTCGCCTCACTGGATGGATCGGCGAAGGCGATGCCCCTCTCGGTAAGTTCGTTCCTTCATCCAATACTCCACCCATCCTTCAAGGGCTTTATCGGTAACAATCATTCCCCTTTCGGTTAACTTAATTGCTGCCGTGATGTGTTCGACATGGATGTAGAAAAATTAGCTAAACCATTGAATATTCACCGATTGGGAAATTTAATTTACGGACCCTCTTGTTGATAAGATTCGCTTTCTTTCATAGTCTCAAACTTTTTCCTTTTTTGGTAGGGCGATTGACCGATGTGCTTATCCAACTAACTAATGATCTGGACTATTCGAGAGTGTTTGGCTCTTACTTAGTTTATAATTGTCAAATGCCTTAAGTTCCTTGGTGATGAGGAAGAGTCCATTGTCCCAATTTGGCTATCCTTTTATTCATTTTGTTACAATCATGCTATTTATAAAATCATTACAAATAGATAAATAGATCCATACTGTTAGTTGAAATAGATATTACCAAAAGCACCCTAAAGAAGTTTGGATAGGCTAGGCTATAACCAAAAGTTGAATTTGAAAACTTTCCAGTTCTCATTGCAAAATTCATGAAAACTTATTCTCCACCTCCTAAAAAGAATAAGTTATCGGACTAACTCCTCCTTACCAAAAGATCAACCTACTAAAATGGCCTATGTTCCCAAAATCAACCACACGGACACAAATCCGAATAAACTTATCGTTTCTACACATACCGATTCGCAAAAAGGGCTTCATAATGAATTAGTGGAATATCATGATGATACGTCCTGTGAGGGGGAAAGGGTCAACCCAGTTGAAATTATACCTAAAGACAACTTATTGCAATCTTGACATTTAGCTCAAAGAAACTTGGATGACCTTGTTGGGCAAAATACAAGAGATACTCATGGCTCTTTGACATCCGAACAAAACAAACGGATTGAGGAACCCCTAGTTTTAGAAAAACATCCAACTCATAATTCTGAAATGGAGACTGGAAAAATCACCACCTCCACTATGTCATATAGATACTAACCTATCCTCTCAACAAATTTCGACAGAAGGGAAATCTCTATCACCATTCCATTAATTGCCCCTGAAACTAACATGAATTTTTTAAACTATTCTCTTTCAGATGGAGATACAAGAGAGACTGAAAGACCTTTCCAAACAGTTTCCTACAAAAAGAAGTCAACAAATCCTAGAAGCTCCACTAGATCTACCAGATCCGCCTCCACATCTCTTAAAAATGCAATTAGGTTTTCTTTTGCATACTTTCCTTATCCATATTCCTTATTATGCTCTTCAAATTTCTTTCATCGTTATGATTAGGTCTATTATTTGGAATATTGGTGGTATTGGGACCCCTAATGTCCAATAGGGTTAGAAGCCTATGTCGCACTCACAACGTCTCACTCCTTGTTATTATAGAACCTCTTATTCATTCTTCCAAGATTGCTAATGTTGCTTTAAATCGGTTTCCAAAATTTTTTCACAACATTAGCAATAAAATTTGCTTCGAAACCATCAATCAATATCACCATCCTAGAAGATCATAATCAATTGATTAATGTTCTCATCTCTTTAGGGATTTCTGCTCAGGCTCTTTTATTTATGCTTGTTGAGGAACATCCTCCTGGAATAGCTTAAGATCCTTTGCCTCATCGTCACTTTACCTTGGATTGTTGGAGGTGATTTCAACACTATTCTTACATCCAGAAGAAGGGGGCTCCTCCCCACTCCATGGAAGATTTGAATATGATCCTTGATTGTAACTTAATCGACCGGTTTTCGGTTCTAACTTCACTTGGAACAACTCGACTTTGGCAACATCGATCCTATTTAACCCACTCTGGATTGACCAATGGCCAAACACCACGGTGGAACATTTGAGTAGAACACTTTGGGATCACGCTCCACTCCTTATTTTATATGAACCCCCACCTCTTAGGCTCCTCCCCTTTAGATTTCAAAACATGTGGGCCTTATAATGACTTTTTTGAATGTTGTCTCTATGACTGGATGGCCCCATTTCACGACAACTCTGTTAAAGGTATGATCCATTTTGGCTCAAACTTAAAGCGGCTCAAACAAATTCTAAATTGGTGGAACAAACATCATTTTAAAACATTTTTTGCTAATAAAAGTATGGAGAATTTGGTTTGTTCTCTTGAAGAAGCATCATCACGGACTCGAGCAAACATGACCAACTTAAGGAAAGGATAAGGATTAAATTTCAAAATATGGAAGAAACTTATTGGAAAAAAAGCTGCTAGTAAACAAATAGACGGCGAAATACAAAATATTTTCATGCTCTTTTCAAAAGAAAGAAAAGTTCTAAACTCTATTAAAAAAATTAAAAATGAGAATGGCGTTGGATCAGGCGAAAGAATTACAAGACTGGTGGTAACCATTTTAAAATTTACTTAAACCCCTTATTGATATCTCCAATCCTCACTTGATTCCCTCCTTGATCACCTCAGCAAAACAATTTACTCACATTGTTAGTGATTGGTGATACCTTAATAGCATGAACTCGGACTCTATCGTACGATGGGTTTACTACCCATTTCTTCCAACATTCTTTGGTCCACTATTAAAACTGATTTAAATAATGCGGTTTTGATTTTTTGAGGGAAACCCTCTTCCTAGAGCCTTAGCTAGTTCCTCCATCATTCTTATCCCTAAAATTTCAAACCGAATCACGGTGATTTTAGACCTATCATCTTTGCACCTTTTCAATAAATTAATTGCTAAACTAATCTCTAATCAAAGGCCCCTAATATTATCTTATCTAATCGTCGATTTATGAAAGGTAGAGCTATTTCATAACATCCTCCTTGCCCAAGAATTAATCCATGACATCGTTCCCACGAGGTGGAAACATTATCTTCAAACTTGATATATCTAAAGCTTTTGACAATCTATCTTGGGACTTTTTTATTTAAGATTCTTCGCCTTTTTGGGTTCTCTGAAGCGATTATTCATCTTATTCAAAATTGTGCCACGAATGCTTGGTTTTTTTGAATCATCAATAGTGAGTCGAGGTTTTTCACATCTACCCATGGCTTGAGACAAGGAGACCCTCTTTCTCCTACTCTTTTTTCATTCTTTGACTACCTATCCGGTGTTTGAATGATATTTTCTTTTATAAACCTAACTTGCTTTATAAAACTTCATTGGCATTCGTTTCTCATCTTAGTTTTGCGATGACTTTATCATCTTCTGCAATGCTTCTATCCACATATAAAAACAATCTTGAAATTGCTTAATAATTTTGGAAAGGAAAGTGGATTATTTCTTAACAAGACAAAATCGCTTTATTCCTTCATCCAAAATTGCCATCAATAGGATTAACCATATTGAATCACTAATTTTAAGCAACAAGTGGCCTCTTAAATACCTTGGTGCTCCTCTTTTCAAAGGACATAAAAGGTCACATCATTTCGATGATATAATCCAAAAGATCTCTAATCATTATTTCTTCTTGGGAATATAACTTTCTCTCTTTTTTAGGCTTACCCGATTAAGAGCACCCTCAATTCCTTACCTATTTATCTCATTCAATCTATTGTGCCTACAAACTCTATCATCAACAGTTGAGAGAGGTATAAATAAATTTTTTGGGGCTCTAACACATCTACCAAAAAAATGCATTGGTCAGTTGGCAAAATGTTGTGGCTCCTTCGAGGAAGGCGGTCTTGGTAAGACTATTAAAGATACAATCAATCGCATTTTCATACAAACTTTGGTGGAACTTTAGATGCAATAATAACCTTTGGGCTAACTTCATGAATGTTAAATATTGCCAAGGGAAGCACCCTATAACTTGTGCCTACAATTCTAGAGACTCTCAGACTTTGAGATTATGTAGCATTAAATGGATGGCTCACAAATTACTTGGGGCATAAATTCTCTTATTTTGGCAAGATAAGCTGGATTGATGCGGGTCCATGACGAATTACTTTCTTAGCATTCTACGATACCATTAGAGTTAACTCATTCGGCATAATAATAAGTGGAATATGTCTAAACTCATTGAATACATCCCCTCTATAATAGATAAGCTTAATTTCATTCGGATCTCCTCGCCCAACAAGGATCGATCCTATTTAAACTATCACGAATGGTGAATTTAATTTAAAAATGTTTGGATATATAATAAAAGAAATGTTGAAATCTCTAATGTCTATGACAAAATATGGCATAACAATATTCCTACTACTTACTCCATTCTTGTTTGGTATTCTTAAGAACTTTATCGGTTGATTCCTTAATGTGGAACAAAGGCTTACCCTCTAAATGTTATTGTTGTTTTCACATGAAGAGGTTAATCATCTTTTTTTAATGGGGCATTGCATTTTGTGGGCTGTGATGATGATCTTTTAACAATGACCTTTTCAATGGTTCCTTATCCATATACCAACTCCTTGATATTTATTTTAAAACATCCCTAAAGGTCACATCAAAATTACAAGCTTGCTAGTATTATTATTTGGTTTATATGGATGGCGAAAAGCCAAACACAGCGTATAAGCATGAATCCTGAAAAATTATGGCTAGAATAAAATACAAAATTAGTGAGCTATTTAATGCCAACATAATTAAGCGAAACACTTCAAAGGTTGTATTATTGTGCCAAATTAGGTCTTCATCTACTATTCAACTATATGTCATTAAAAGGTAGTTTATTGGGTTAAACCCAAAACAATCTTATTAAAATTAATACGGATGGTTGATTGCCGTAATGGTTACGGTTGTGGTGGTATTTTAGAAACTACAGGTAAAGCTCTTTATGCTTTTGCTTTTCCTCTACAAACATTACGTCCATATCTTTGAACTCATATGGTCGTACTATGCCCTTGAGATTTGCCTTCAACAAGGTGGTTTAACATCTGGATTGAAGTGGATGCTTTCTGACCTCTTAACTTCTGAAAGCTAGTAATCTTTGAATTGTTTTACGTGCTCAAGCATATCCGAATCCTCCTTTCTAAATTCAGTTATAAGATCTCCCATGTTTGGAGGGAAGGCAATGCATGCGCCGACTACCTAGCAAACTTAGGTGCTAGACTGAACAATAGAGCTATCTTTGATAACTTAACTCTACCTCATCATCTGAAAGGCCTAGTTAACCTTGATCGGACTGGGCTACCCTATTGCAGAGTTTAAACAGCATGTCTACTGTTGGCTTGGTATTGCTTGGACGGTCCAACCCCCCTTAATTTATTTTCATGTTGCTGGTTCTATCCACTAATAGATGTTTCTGATTGTTCTTTAATTGTTTTCTGACTGGTTCCTTTAATTTGGGATTGCGGTTGTTTGGACGTGGAGCCTTGTTAGAACTTATATGGAATTTTAAATGGGTTGTTGGTGTTGGATTCTCTTGTATATGCACGCAACATATGGTGGAAGCATAAGCTTTTTTTGGTATTGGTTTGGGTATTTGTTATCTTGGTTTGTTGTTGGGCTATCCAATTTTGTAAATGTCTCTTGCTTTACTGATCTTCTAGATGTTTCGATTTTCCTTTGTTTTCCTTTATTTGGGGCTTGAGGTTGTTTGGCTGATCCGTGGAGCCTTCTGATTTTTTCATGTTGCTGGTTCTAACCACTGCTAGATGTTTCTGATTGTTCTTTAATTGGTTTCTGGCTGGTTCCTTTAATTTGGGCTTGCGGTTGTTTGGTGAGTGGAGCCTTGTTAGACCTTTATGGAATTTTAAATGGGTTGTTAGTGTTTGGATTCTCCATGCACTTGGCTTTAGCATCATAAGCTTTTTGGTGTTGGTTGGTCTGATAATAATCTGTATGTATATGTTATCTTGGTTTTGTTGGACTGGGCTACCCTATTTCAGAGTATAAACTGTATGTATATGCTTGGTTTTGTTGGCCTGGTATTGCTTGGACCTTCGGTCCAACCACCTTAAATTTTTTTCATGTCTCTGGTTTCAGTCCCTGCTAGATGTCTCTGATTTTCTCTGTTTGTTTTCTGGCTGGTTCCTTTAATTGGGGCTTGCGGTTGTTTGTTTGGCTGATCCGTGGAGCATTCTGTTTCACTCATATGGAATTTTAAATGGGTTGTTGGTGTTTGGGTTTCTACTGTATCTGCAAGTGCAATCTATGGCTGCAGATTGTTGTTTTATTCTCTTGTGTGGCACCTTTGTTATTAATCCCATTGCTTATGTTAGTAGTATTTGGATTGTGTTGGAATTGAATATCTTTCATTCTATCCTTATCACGTGTTGGGGGCATTGTCTCGGTTGCCTTGATGTATTGCCTGTTCCTTATACTGGAAGCTGCGGCTGTTTTGCTTCTTTCCTATACACTAAATTGATTCAGGACTGGATACCTTCACTGTTGAATTTTGTCATGTATATATGTCTCAAATGACAATCACCAATAGCTCTATCTGGTTTGTGGGATAGGATGGGTGAGGATTTCACTTCACTTTGGTTGGTAGTTGCATTTATGGTATCCATGTTTGGATGCTCATATTTGCAATTGCCCCAAATTCTTGTGAATGGCGAACCTTCTTTATCCCTCTTCTTCACTAACAATTTCAAATTATCACGCATTGATTACATTTTGTGCACTATCTAATTGGCTCAAACTTGTCTTTTGATTTTAAACTTGCAGGTGTTTAGCTCTTTTTTTGTAGGTTGTAGCGGTGTCATGGACTCTTTCTCCTTCGTTACTTGACCTTAATTAGCTCATTGCCTTCAAATGGTTTGCTCGAGTTACTATTTTACTCTTAATAGTTTTTTTATGCTCTCTTTGGATTTTGGATGTATTTAGCTTGGGGTTTTTCTCCTTAGGTTGATTGGCAGCTCTTTGACGATGGATT
>CM038233.1:70302746-70377447 GCA_021442155.1 Cymbidium sinense
GGTAACACCGACAAGCCAACCGGATGGGTCAAAATTCTCGGTGTTCAATTCAACCTCTTCCACACAGTTAACATCATGAAAGACTTCGACAAACAACCTTGGATAGGTCAAAAGGTCCTTGGTGGACTTCCGGCCTCTTCCACCGCGAGTTACGTCATCGGGTAATACCACGACAAACAACACCGGATGGGTCAAAATTCTCGGATTCAATTCAATCTCTTCCATACGGTTAACTTCAGTAACATTCGACAAACAACCTCGGATAGGTCAAAATCCTCAAAGAATTCAATTGACCTCTTCCATACAGTTAACGTCATGGTAACACTCGACAAACAACCTCGGATGGGTCAAAATCCTGAGCGGATTCAATTCAACCTATTCATACAGGTTAACTTCATCAAGTAATACATTGACAAACAACCTCGGATGGGTAAAAAATCCTCAGCGGATTCAATTCGATCTCTTCCACGCAGGTTAACGACATCAGTAACTTTGACAAACAATCTTGGATAGGTCAAAACCTCAGCGGATTCGATTCTACCCCTCACCTGCAAGTTAACAACATCAATTATCAACTGTTGAACCATCCATTGAAGTTTCAAGAAATCTAATTTCCTACAACCAGAAGTAGGAACTATGGACCATCGCCAGTCATTACCGATGGTCATCACCATCAACCATTATCCGCAGGTCGCCGCACTATGTCGGCGGTCGCCATCATTCACCGTCGCGGTACCGCGCCGACCATCGCCGGCAATCTTCCCACCATTATCGGCGGTCATCGCCACTTCTGCGGCCCGGTCGCATGCACTACCGTCCGGTTGATTCGACCACGCTGGCCGCCAACATGGCCGGTCACCACCGCCCGATTCTATCACCGGTCTCCATCCGTTCACCGGTAATCGCCGATCACCACTATTGTGGCCGGTCATCCCTCGATGTCACCATGGCGATTCGCGTGCTAGTTGCGCATTGCGACCACCCCGTCGGCCGCTAACCACCATCAGTCCCTGCCGATCGCCGGTCACCTCAAATACCGTCACCGGTCACCTCTCCGTACCCGTCACGGTCACCGCGATGACTACCGTCGCCGGTCCGCCCGCGGACTGTCGCCGTCATGCCCGTACCGTCGCGGTCACCACTTGGTCGGCCTGTCGGCGTCCGCGCCATCGGCGGCAACCGCAGCCATTCTGTCGCCGGTCATCCGCCAACTAGGCGTCGGTTGCCACTACCATCGCCGGTTGCCGCCGACCACCCGTCGACCACCGCGGCCATCACCGTGCTGACTACCTGCGTTGGCCGTTCTCCGCGACCACCATCGCCGGTCACCTCGTAGCATTACCCGTCCTGCGTGCTACATGCCGGTCACCCGTGCTGATTACCGTCGCCGTCACGCCGTCGCCATCGCGGTCACAGACCATGGCACCTCCGGTCCTACTTATCGTCGCCCGGTCATCCCCGTAACTGATGTCGGTCGCCATCATCATTCTCGCCGGTTCATTGCCGACCACCGTCGGTAGCCAATCCCGCAGCAGCCGCGCTACCGTTGCAGGTCACCACCGCCGACCATCGTGATCTTCGCCGGTCACCACCATGCTGGCCGGTCATCCCATTACGCGTCGGTCGCCACCGTCGTCTACCATCGCCGGTTCTTTGCGACCCCCCCACGCGCCATTCGTCGCGGTATTGCCGTGCTGGTCACCTCAGCCATCGGTACCGTCCCGCGACTACCATCGCCGTCCGCGCGTTGCATCGCGGTCCGCAGCCCCACTCGCTGGTCATCGCCAGCGTGCGGCCCAGGTCACCCGTCGTCGGTCATCCCCGCCGGGCCGTCGCCCGCTGTCGACTAAGCCATGCCGTTCGTTGCGACCACACCCATGCCGCCACCCCACGTGGTCCGCCGCCGACCATCGCCGGCAACCTCTGCCGGTCACCACTTTCGTCGCCGGTCATCCCCGACTTCTCAGATAATTCGTCGCATCAGCCATCGGGTTGCCCGCCGACCACCATCGTCGCCGACCACCATCGTCGCCACCGCATCGCCGGTCACCCACCATCGCGGCAATCTCGCGGTCACCACCATCGTCGGTTATCCTCGCCGACCACCGTCCACAGGTGATACCACCCACCCGTCGCGTCCACCATCGTCGAGCATTGCAGTCAACCCCCATCTCAGGTTATCCTCTCCTTGATCGCCTCTGAACCCGGACGGTCCGACGAGTACAGTTGACGCCTCTTTCAAGGAAAAATTGTAAATACGACATATGTACCACGGGCCTTGATCACCTCAAACGGACGGTCCGAGGTAGGTTGATGCCTCTTTCGAGGAAAAGCGGAACAACGGCGTAAGTACGGGCGCTTGATAGCCTCCGTGCGGGCGGTCCGGCAATCTGATTAATGCCTCTTTCGAGGGGCGAACGGCGTATGTCTGCGGAGCCGATCTCCTCAAACTGGGTCATGAGGCGGTTGGCGCCTCTTTGAGGAAAAGGGAACAACGATGTATGGGCCTTGATCGCCTCAAACCGACGGTCCGGCGAGGCGGTTGATGCCTCTTCGAGAAAAACGACGTAACGCAGGCTTGACGACCTCAAATGACCTTCTCTCAAGAAGAAAAGAAGGTGCTTTCTCCCTTGGCCCTAGGGGGGTTTTTATAGACCCGTAAGGCAAAAGGGTAAAATTATCAAAATCTCTCAAAACCGTCAAAACCGCGAAACCTTCAAAACCATTTGGGCTGGGGCGTGCCAGCCATGCCGCCGCCCGACGTTCGCCTTGCCTTATGCGCCCAGCCATGGCGCGTGGCCATCATCGCCTCATAGTATGACCAGCCGACCATTCGTTCACCGCCGCGTGCGACCCATGCGATCAGCTCGTTCTCCACTCCAGCGACCCGTCGGCGTGACCCAGCCAGCTCGGCTCGAGCGCTCGATCAGGCTTCGCGCACCAGCTCGTGAAGCTTCGACATTTTCGCCCACCGACCCTCAACCCAGCGCAACATAGAGCCGTGAGCCATGCGCCGCGTAGCCATGCCGCGTCATATCGCAAGTCGTCCAGCGCCCAGCATACTCGAAGGCGTAGAGACCGAATGGGTCAACCTCAATTTTCACACTTTCATACACCTACACATATTTGTGGATGTGCATCTGCTTCTATAGTCATAATCTTGTGCTCCTATGAAGATCTATTCTCTCAAAATGTATGGTTAACGGACCCGCAAATTTCATTGAAGAATTTGTTATTTTCAAGTATTCGACATAAATATTTTTGGATGATTGAGATAATATCATCCAAAAATAGGTGGGCAACTGATATGACCCTGAAAATTCCTCTAGTCGAAGAACGAATCTTGATGTCGAAAGCAAGTCGAATTGGCGGGTGAGATCAAGCACTTAAAATATCATTGGAAACTTTGAGACATCAGTTAAATTCCTAAAAGGCTCTCAAATATGGAGTGTTATAGTCAAATCGAGCGTCTCGACTGGCCGGTTCCAACAAGCCAAAGATCTTACAATTCCAACTTCATTTGAGCATTCAAATACACAAAATACATCATATGATCAAGGGAATCATCATGAGCCATCGATGGAGAGGTGGTTTGATTTTGCATGTACGAGGACTCCTCGATCTATAAATAGCCCTCATTCCTCATATGAGGGGAGGCAACAAGAGAGGAGAGAGAAAGATCCTCAAGCACAATCGTGTCACCACTTTCGGCGGTCGAAATCCGACCGCGCGTGATCGCCGTGATCCTCTCGTCGTCTCATCCATCATGATGACCTTCATCATCGTGATTGTTCCGGCATTTACGCCTCGGTTTTCTAGCATAACAATCCTTATGATTCAGCGAATCATTATGATAAAAAAGTAAGAAGAAAATAAATAAAACTTAATATAAAGGAATATGATAGAAATTTTAAATATTCTTAATAATTGTAAATTTTAAAATTTTAAAATATTTTTATTAATATTTATTATTCAAGCTAGCTTGTGAGCTAATGAGTCGGTTGACTTGAGCTTGGCTTGTTAGCTCATTGAGCCAAATCGGACCAATTTCAGTCTTTATTGACTCTACACCTTTATTTCTCACACATATGAGTGTGATTTGTTGTTTATTAGAAGATTTTTAGGTATTAAATAAATATAAAATTTAAGTTTAGTCATTATCTTCATAATCATGGAAACTTGATATATTTAATATTCTGAAGGAAATCAATGAATTATATGCATTTAAACATTCAATAAAATTGTTATTAACTATGATACTTATAATAGTCATGAACAATAGAAAAGTGTAATATAAATCAATTTACATATGCATATATATATATGATAATAATAATAATAATTATATAAATATAAATATTAAATATTAAATAAATAAATAAATAAATATATATATATATATATATAATAATAATATAAACATTAAATATTAAATATATAATAACATTAATAATAATAATAATAAAATTAATTATAATTAAGATTAATCTATTATATACCAAAATGGATGGTTGCTATTTTAAATACATATATGTACTTTATAATTTAAATTACCACTACTAAATTAATTAGAATATGATATTAACATTATGCAACTAATAATACAAAAGGGATAACGTGTAATGACATGAATAATAATTGGTACTACATATACAAATAAAGTTACAGCTAATTTTGTATTAAATAAAATTATTCTATAATTTTGTATTAAAATTATCTAAATTATTAAAAACTTGTATGGACTGAATTCAACACCTAATCATAATATAAAACACCTAATCATAATTGAACACAACAAAATATACAAAAAAAATTCAACACGGTGATAGTTAAATTCAATTTTTTTAATAAAGCGATTTTCAAAATTTCATCTTTACATATATATATATACCAATTACCTAAGCAAAGACTTATTAGTGGAAGACTAAGACTTTTGAAGTATTTTCTCTCAAAAACTTATTAGGATGTGATAAAATCTTTTTTAAAATTGTTATCCTAGTGTGAAAACAATTTCAGTAAATATAACAACAAAATAGTGCTTTATTAGCGTAAGCTTCCTATAAATTTAATTGATTGTGTTCCTATAAAGCCGATATCATGTGAGTTCCTTCAACAAACCTTCTAATCTAAACAAGCATTTCTTCTTATGAATTTCTTCTCATTCTTCTTATGTGGTGTGTTAGCCATGGCTTCTGCCACCACTTTGTTAAGCAACATTACTAACAAGGTGGCACTTATTGCTTTCAAGGTTCGGATAACTAATGACTCATCAAGGGACTTGCACTCATGGAATGGCACCACAGATATTTGACTAGGAGGGTATCTCTGTAGCAAAGCTTAAGGGAAGAGTTGTGTCGATCAACCTCGGCTCTTGTGGCCTCACTAGTTACATCTCCTCCTCAATAGACAACCTCATCTTCCTTCATCACTTGGATCTCAACCAAAATCAATTCTATGATATAATCCCACCTTCCCTCTTTAGATTGCCAAGGCCTCATTTTTTGAACAGTCTCAATTCATTACATGGTGAAATCCTTTTAATTGAACACTAGCTTTATAGCTGACCTCAATGGAAATTATATAACGAAATCTCCATCATCACTTGGTCAACTTTTAAAGCTCAGTTTTGTTTCTCTTTCCAATAATAGTATCATGGGTAAGATCTCACCTTCTCTTGGCAACCTTTCATCACTCCAACACCTTGATTTATCCCAGAATCAACTTGAGGAAACCATACCAAGGCAAATCATCAAAACATGGAATACTTACGTGCCTTTATCAACATGCTTATAAGAGAGTTGCTCCATTTTCAACCATTCATCTCAGATACTTCTTTAACATGATAGGAACATTTTTGAAGGTATTCCAATTTCTTTTGGTAGTAACCTTCTTAATCTTAAAACCTTCTTATGAGTCTTAACTAATTTATAGGTCTAATTCCTCCCTCTCTATCTGCTTCTAAGTGCCTTTTATTGAAATAAACTGTAACAATTTTAATGGAATAATTCCTTCTATACTTGGAAGGTTGGGTGGTCTTTTCAAGGTTATTCTTATATTCAAATCAACTAGAAGCTAGTGGCCATAGCTTGGCAATTTTTGGATGCTCTTACTAATTTCTCATAATTATAGTTATTGTTCTTGGATGATAATAACCTCGTGGAACTCTACCCACCATAGCTAATATTTGTACTAAGATTCAAAAAACTAGATTTGGTATGAATTAAATATTTGGAAGCATTCCAAATGATATTAACAATCTCAACAATCTAGTAATTTTGGCTCGAACAAAAATCATCTCATTAGAAAGCCATCCTAAATAATATCGGTAAGCAAGGTTGCAATACTTGAGTCTACATCATGGCATGTTAACTTGAACTCTACCCTTTCTATTGGCAACCTAACTCAAATGTTATATCAAGATTTAGATAGCAATAGTTTCAATGGCCTCATACCACCAAGCATTGGAAGCCTTAAGAGCCTTGAATTTTGTTCATTGACAATACTAATTTGAATTTGTAGCATAAAAGAGATTGCCAATTTATTGTAAGCCCAGTTAGATTCCAACTCTCATTGGTCCAATTCCATCAGAAATTGGTGGTTTAAAAAGCATTATAGGGCTCTATTTACAAAAAAAAAACAAAATAAACTATTTGGTGAAATTCCCAACTCAATTAGTGCTTGTATGAGTTCTGAAGTGTTGGACATAAGCTATAGCTTGATTCAAGGTACTATCCCTCTAGGCTTAAAAAAGAGTACTAAATCTATTTGAAAATAATTTGATAGGATAAATTAAAGCTGAATGTTGAGGATTGAATACTTAAATATTTCATTCAATCATCTTGTTGGTGAAGTCCTTAGTGAGGGGATCTATCTCAATGCAACAATAGTATCCCGCAAGTAAATGATGGGCTTTGTGGTGGAGTATTAGACTTTCATGTTTTTGCATGTCTCATATAAGTTCATATAAAAGAGAAGAGAACTACAATTACCACTATTAGCAATCCTTTTACCAACTATTGTACCATTCTCTTTGATCATCTTCTCCATATTATGCCTTAAGTACGTAAGAAGAAATCTTTTAAAGGTTTCTACCAATCCAAAATTCATGGAAGATTTCATCCAAAAGTTTCTTTTCTAGAATTGGTGGGAGCAACTAACGGTTCTCACCGCCAATCTACTTGGAATTGGACAAAATGGCCGCATAAAGGCTCATTAGACAATTATGGATACACAATTGTGGCTAAAACTTTAACCTTCAAAATGAGCTTCCAAAGGCACTCATGACACATTGAAATCTAGTATAGATTATTACTTGTTGTGGACATCAAAAGACAATGATTTCATGATTCTTTGAATTCATGACAGAGACATAAAGATACATGGTTACCATACTATTCAAAGCTACCTTGCCAATGCACTTTGCTACCTTCATCATGTGTGAAACACCAATTATTCATTGTGATTTAAAGCCAAGAAATGTCCTTCTTGATGGTGACATGGTTGCTCATGTGGGAGATCCAGCTATAAACAATCCACTAAGTGACCTGCATCGTAATACTCCCGTGATAAGAGGAACCATTAGGTATGCTCCCGTAACAATCTTTATTCTTCAACTTTAATTCACTAGACTTATGAATTTTTTTTCTTATTATATTAAAATATAATGATTCAATATGCTTTCGCTCTAGAATATGGTCTAGGGAGTCGATTTCTTCTATGGGGATGTTTATAACTATGGAATTCTTATGTTGGAGTTGTTCACTGAAGAAGACCTATTGATAGAATTTTTAAGGATGGCCTAAACCTACATAAGTCAGAACTAGCAAATCGAGTCAAGTTATTGATCCAAACGCCTACAAATTTAGGTTGAACCCAAAATGACACTCAATCAAGCAAAGGCAACATATGAATGTTTGAATTCAATTTTACAATTGAGCTTTTTATGTTCTAAAGAATTAGCAAGAGAGAGAATAAGCATGGAAAATGTTACAGCAGAATTGCATTCAATAAGAGATTTGTATTTTGAAGTTTTTATAGTGCAAATGATGACAAAATAGACATGAGTAAAAAATTATATTTAGGATTATATCACTATGTGCAATTTGGTTGTGACTATTTTTAAAGTTTGCTAGGTATGTATAATAGATGGAACAATTAGCTTTATAAATACAATGAAATTCGTTAGAATGTATGAGATATGTAAAAAAATTCATTATGAGTAATTGAATAAAATTTCTAGTTTGATGTATGATGCATTTTACTTTAAAAATCAAGTTGTTTGATTAAGTGAGCAAAAAAATTTGAACGTATCATATCTCCCCTTATAGATGAGTCTTAATTTTTGATAAACTTTTTATCATTTTATTATTTTATTTTCTATATTTTGTAAATGGCTTTGTTTTAGTTGAAAATATTTTCTAAAGGATGAATTTGATATTAAAGAAATTATAATTGTAATAACATTATATATTGAACTAAACTTGAATGCAATAGATTATATGCCATAATCTTGTTGTCTTATTTTCTAGCATAAGAAAATATAAATTCAAACATCAACTGAGATATTGTGTATCTATTCGTGATTTTAGAATCACACAAATTATACATTATAAAATTAATAATTTTGTTGGATAATTTCATGATATAATATAACTCTTTATTGATTATTTGACAAATTTTATCTTTACATCTAAAAAGAAGATGAAAAAAATATATTGATATCAATTTCATTTTTGGTTCACAGTCTATTCATTTTAAAATTCATAGAACTATCTTATAAATAAAGCCAAATTACTTAGAAATACACTTATGCATCCATTAATGACAATTGTAGTTAAAAAACATATCATGTATGAGCTAGAAATTTTTGGTTCATGGTCAAAAAATATTATAAATTAAGTTTATAATTTATTTCTTTTAGTTGCATCATTTATATTTTATGATAAATTTAATTTTGATAATTTTCCATATATATAATTTTAAAATCATGTAAATTAGAACATAAAAATACAATAATAGGGATAAAAATTTTTTAGTAGAAATAAAAATACAATAATAAAAGGTATAAATATTATAAAAGTTTTAATGTCTTCAAAAAGAATAAAATTTAACTTAACTTATAATAGCTTATTAATTAATCATTAACAATATTGTATTAGATTAGAAAAATTAAGTTAAGTTAAATTAAAAATAATTTTAATTTAATAATATTTTCATCAATTATTTATAACAAATTATAAATTTTATTAAAATATAAAATTTATTTAAATAAAATAATATAATAGTTTAGTTAATTATTGATTAAAAACTAGGGTCTCTAGAAGTCTATCAATCTTGTCCATATAGATTACAATTTGGCTAGTCAATTTGCATTATGAGTACTTGTAGACATACCTATATCTTATCTTATGTGCACTTTCATTAGTATCTCTTGGGTAAGGTGCACATAATCTGACATACCAATATGTCACTCCTTGCACCACACTAATAGTAGGTATATCCAACCATATTTCCTTACCTTGATTTAATAACCTCCTTCACATTGTAAGATTGCTAATAAATCTTTAGTAAGTTGCGTATATCCGTATAAAAAAGAATCTAGCATGAAAATAATGCACTTATTGATATGGCTATAATGATATCATGCAAGTCTATGTAGGACTTTCTATTATACATCCATCTATTCTATCTAAAGTGTATGTAAGTTTGTGCTCAAGCTTGCCCAATTTGAATGATATATTTAGATCATCTGCCTGGTGGTATACACAACATTTGTGACTAGGTGGCCACCTACTATGTCATCATAGTAATAAAGCCATCACTCTTACATTCTACCCATGCCAACTACTACAAGACCTGACACATAACATTGCATATGCAAGTATACATATCATTTAAGCAATAAAAGTAATGATAGAATATAGTTTCCATGAAGATTTAGAATGCAAAATTTTGAATTAAGACAAGTTTCGATCTTTTGCTATGCCAACTTTTATCCAACAAAGATGTAAATCAAGAGATATTTAAAAGAGCACAAATTATAAAAAGTATTTTTGAAAAATAAGCTTTTTCTTAATTTTAAAAAGTACACTTTTAATTTATAAAAATTTTTGTTGATGCTATGTACTAAATAGATGTGAAAGTTTAGAAAATGTTGTTAATCAAGAGCTTGAATATTGCATCATCTATGTCAACTAAATAGATGTTAAAACTTTTAATATATCATTACAACTAAATCACTACCTTTTATCAGTTACATTTATATAATCTTATTAAAATTAAATGATTGTGTGACATTCATCTCTCTTAAAGATTACGGATTTGAAACATCATATGCCAAAGTATATTTAGTAAATCCAATTGATTTTCTTTATTATTCGGATAGGACTTCTCCTATATCTTTATATCACAATAGTTTTAACATTCCAATTGGCCAAATTGAATGTAAACAAACAAAAAAAAAAAAAAAAAAAATCATTGAAGCACAAATAATTTTCTTATATATTACTTACATCAAAGTAAATACACTACAATCAATACAAGATTTTGCATAAATTCATAACCTTAAGGGGCTATTTGGCTACAGGATTTGAGCAGAATTTAAGCCGGAATTAACTTAAATTCAGCCAAGCATTATTTTTGGACAAGTTAACCACCGCTTTTGTATTCCCATTACCTTTCTCAAGTTAATTCTAGATTTACTAAACCCTGTCTATTGGTGGGTGGATTTATGGGATTCAGAAGCGTAAGCATCTAAGAAGGGTGGGAGGAAGAGGATTACCTTCCCGACGCCTCCTTCTCTGGCAGAAAGGGGTTAGTAGAAAGACGAGGGTTTTGAACGGAAATTTCAACCCATTCCTTTTTCCAATTTTATTTTTATTTTGATTTATTTTAATTTAATTTTAAATTATTAAGATAATAATAAATTAATATATTTTTTAAATTAATTATAATTAATAAAATTAGATGTAATTATATAGACTTAATTATTTATGATTAATTAATAGATTTATATTTAATTGAGATATTATATTTTAATAATTATATTTTAATTAATTTAAATATGATTATATTATTTTTATGTAAACAAACTAAAAAAGAAAGAATTATTTATTTCACTTGTTATATATTCTTAACTATTGTCTCAATACAAACAAGGATTACAAATATTTTTTTTATTATTTAAGGACAAAATGAGAAGACTATATTAATATAATTTTGATTCGATTATCTATCATATAATATTTATTATAGTTTCAATTTATATGTAATTTAAATATTATCATCTACATTCTTATTATTTAAAATTTCATTTTTTTTATTTATTTGTTTAATTAATCTTATTTTAATTTTATTTTAATTAAAATAACCTCTAAATATTTATTATTTAATATTTAGAGATTATTCTCGAGATTGTTTGTCCTGATACTTTATAATATGTGTGGAGAAAGTCAAATCAAAATATCCATTTGTAGCCAAAGTTGCTCCTTAATCTTTGCCTTTTTCATGAGTATTACAGACTTGTTTCTAACTAATAATCAATTAGATATCCGTAATATTGATTTGGATGATCTTTGAGATTAAGAGTTGCCCCACGCCTTACAAAAGATGAAAGATCGAAGTATGATGAATTTTTATTCTTCTTATGTGTTCCTCGAGAGTAAGATTTTCTTCACCATATAGGGTCGTTCTCAATATAAAGTTATTGACCATTGCAAAATGTAAAGAGAATATTTTTCACGTAAAGTGTCAAACTGTTGTGTGGAAAATATATAAAACTTTATGTCTAGCCTTGTTGAGAAATCAAGCACACACATATATTTGAAGAAAGAACGAGAAACTCTAGGATTTTACGTGAAAAATCTCAAAAGAGGAAAAAAATCACGGACCGCCTAGTAAAAATATTCCACTATATCTCTTTTGGAGTACAAAGTTTAAGGTTTCCATAAGATTACAGTTGTATGTGAGAAAGAATAAACTAAAATCCTGTAACAACAAATGCACAGAATCGTAGCGGTAAATATCGCTTGAATGATGACCAATATGGTGGCGGTTGGACCGTGGTGGTCGGTGGTGACCCGTGGTCGATGGCGAGGATGGGGTATGGCGATGATCGATGGTGATCAACGGCCCCTCACCATTGCACCACCACCACACCACCGCATTGTGACCTATTATCGGCTGAATAATATTATATGAAAATTGGGAATGATGATAGCATTATACCTAACAATACCGAGAGCACAAGAAACCCAAAGAAAGCTCTTGGAGGAGATGGTGAAGTTCTCTTACTCGCTTGTTGAGAATTATTATCTCTAATTTAATTTAGAAACCTACAAAAATATCATTAATTATTTTCTTTAACATTTTATTTAGAATTCACATCAAACTTAGTACTACTTATTTCACAACCTACTTTTCGATCATATTGATTTGTCTCCTCTCAATAGTAAAGAGATTTTATTAAAAGAAATTGATCTACATGTGATAATTCATGTATATTTGTATAAGAAGTTTGAGAGTGAATATTCAAAATTATTTAAGTAATTCAAATGGTGAAGGTTAAAAGAAGAAAAAATAATAATAATAATAATAAAGTATATAAAAATTATAAATATAATTGTTGCCGGGTAGAGTGAAAGTTTACACCTTAGCCTTGTTGTGAAATACAAAGACAATACAAGTATTTAAAGAGTGAACAAGAAAGTCCATAAATTTTATGTGGAAAACCAAAAAGAAGGAAACCATGAGGCCTAGCCCAAGAAGAATCTTCCACTATGTATTTGTTTCAGTACAAAATTTTCAATGATAACGGATTACATAATTGTATATGAGAATCGACAATGGAATCAAAATGACAACATATATAGTCACGCTCGTTATAACAATTGCTGGTAGTAGATAATGGTGAATAATGAACAATACCATGAGATGTATACCAATGGAGATTGACAAGGATCAGATGGTGGGCGATTATAACCAATGGGTCCAAAGGGGCACAAACCAGGATTTTCAATGAACTCTTCCTATCTGAGGATTTTCAAGCTTTAGAACTCCCATCTCTTTTTGCCCATGTGAAGAATGAGGAGCTATTTATAGAGGTGACGCTTCGTAAATACATGCAATCCAAACCACTCTCCATGGATGATGATGATTCTCTTGATCATATGATGTATTTTGTGTTATTTAATGCTCAAATAAAAGTCAATTATAAGATCTTGGGTTTGTTAGATCCGCATCAAGATGTTCGATTTGACTATAAACACTTCATGTTTAAGAGTCGATTAAAAAATTATTGATCTTGATTGATAAGATTGCTTACATCAAGATTGGTCGACTAGTTGAATTTTTAGGGTCATCAATTGCCCCTTATTTTTGGATGATATTATCTCAATCATCCAAAAATATATACCAAATACTTGAAATAATATTCTTCAATGAAATTTGTGGATTCATCAACCATACATTTTGAGAGAAATTCTTCATGGGAGCACAAGATTATGATCAAGAAAGGCATGAACATATGTGGATGCGTGTAAGATTTTGAGTTATGGACCCATTCGCATTTATCATTTGCATGCGCTGAGCCATGGGCTGGCATATGCCATGGTGGCATGGCTACGCACCTCGCACTCCCGTGGGGCAGCCCTGGGTTCACGCTGAACGCCGAAATAATGGGGCTTAAAGACTGGTCACGCAGCTTATTTTGCGGTCTTTGAAAGAAGAGGTGGGAAACGGTGGGAATGGGAACAAACGGAACGAATGGTGAAGTGAAGGACCATGTGGCGTGCCCCATGAGGGTTTTTTTGTCCTTTTTGCCCATTTTTGCCCATTTTCATTTTGGGCTGGTTTGATGGTTTTTGATGGTTTTGACCTTTGCCTCAGTAGGGTCTATAATAATCCCCTTAGGGCTATGGGAGAAGGCACACTCTTCATATGCTTGGGTGTCCCTCTTCTTCTTAAGAGGAGGTCGTTCGGAGGAGATCAAGGCCCGTAGTTCATATGACGAGGCTTCCCTCAAAGAGGCCAACTACCCTTTCGACCGACCGGGTTTGAGGTGATCAAGTAGGTTCATATGACGAGACTCATTTTTCCTCGTTTAACTCTTTGAGACCGGGGAGCATCAAGGCTCATACAGAGGCTCCAATCACTCGAATGAGACGCCAACTACCCGCCGTCACCAGTTTGAGGTGATGATGGCGGCGATGTAACCATGATGCGGGGCCGCATCGGGATGACCGCGATGATGGTGGTGACCACCGATGATGGTGGTGACCGCATGGCCGATGATGGTGGGATGGCAGGACCGCAACGCGGTTGGACGGTGGTGAACCGCAATAATCGGCGTGGTAATCGCCGCATGCGGAAGACCACGATGGGTGGTGGAGATTGACGATGACGGCGGGTGACCGGCGGCGTGACTCGACGGTAGCCAGCGGGACCGCATAATGGTTGCCCGATGGGGTGGTCGGCAGCAATGGCGGCGATAATAGCGGCAACCGATCCAGAAGATGATGAACCATGGTGGTTACCGCAGAGATGGATGATGGTCGACGATGCGACGCACGAAAGCGCGGACCGCATTAGTGGTATGATGATTTTGACCTTCGGTTGTTTGTCGAGTGTTACCCGGAAAGAGGTTGAATTGAATCACCGGGGATTTTGATCCCAAGGTTTGTGTTACCCATTTTAACCAAAGAGGTGGAAGTCCATCGACCTTTGACCTATCCTAGGTTATTTCGAGTCTGCCATGACGTTAACTGTGTGGTTGATTGAATTGAATCCGAGGATTTTGACCTATCCGAGGTTGTTTGTCGGGTGTTACCATGACGTTAACCCATGGAAGAGGTCGAATGCCAAACATTTTGACCTATCCGAGGTTGTTTGTCAAAGTGACCCAAACCTGTATGGAAAATGTCTTGGGAAGTCCACCAAGGACCTTTGACCTATCCTAGGTTGTTTGGCGAGTCTTTGCTCGACGCGTTAATGGAAGAGGTCGAATTGAATCCGCTGAGGATTTTTGACCTATCCGAGGTTATTTGTCAGGGTGTTACCCGATGACGTTAACCTATATGGAAGAGGTCGAATTGAATCCGCTACGGATTTTTGACCTATCCGAGGTTGTTTGTCGAGTTACCATGACGTTAACCCGCATGAAAAGTCGAAGTCCACCAAGGACCTTTTGACCTATCCTAGGTTGTTTGTGAGAGTCTGACTTGATGACTAACTGGTGGAAGAGGTCTAATTGAATCCACGAGGATTTTGACCTATCCAGGTTGTTTGTCGTATGTTGACGTTAACCCCGCATGGAGGGTTTTGATCTATCCGAGGTTATTTGTCGAAGTCTTTGCTCGACGCTAACTATGGAAGAGATCAATTGAATCCGCCATGATTTTTGACCTATCCAAGGTTGTTTGTCAAAGTATTATTTGATGACGTTAACTTGTATAGAAGAGGAATCAATCAAAACATCCATTTGTGGTTGTAGCCAAAGTTGCTTAACCTTGGTCTTTTCATTGTTATCAATTTGCTTCTATAATATAATAAATTTAGATATCCGTAAATTTGATAATTTTTGAGATTAAGAGTTATTCGCCGATAAAATCTAAAGGAATGAAGTTTGATGAATCTTCATTCTTTGCACTCTTTAAAAGCTTGAAATGCTCCACCTCGATGGTGGTTTTCATCTAAAAACTTGTCATACAAGATGAAATAATGGGAATCGACAATTGTGGTCAAATTGTGTGCTAGAAAACTAGTTAGAGTGAAAGTTTATGCCTTTATTTGGAAATCCAAAGACACACACAGGTATTTAAAGAGTGAACAAGAAAACTCTAGAAAGTTTTACATAGAAAAACCTCGAAAAGAGGGAAAAACTATGAGGCCTAGCCCAATAAGAATCTTCCACTATGTATTTGTTTCAGAGGACAAAATTTTCCCAATAACGAGATTACATAATTGTATATGAGTAGGGCTGACAATGGGAATCTCAAAATCATAAACAACCCATATAGTCATTCGAAAAGTTAAAAAGATGATGGTGAACAAATAAATGAACGAATGAATGATTGAATCATAAGATTGACGGGTGAGGATCAATGGTGCATGGTGGTGGTGGTTAGTAACCAACGAGTGGTGAACCGCCGAGTGGTGGCACGATTATGCCCGAGGATTTTCAAGCTTTTTAGCTCTCCTCTATGTGAAGAATGAGGAGATATATAGATTTGAGGGGTGCCGTAAATATATGCAAAATCCAACCACCTCCATTGACTCATGATGATCCTCTGATCATATGATATATTTTGTGTATTTGAATGCTCAAAAGTAATTATAAGATCTTGGCTTGTTAGATCCGCTCAAGATGCTCGATTTGACTATAAACATTTTATGTTTAAGAGTCAATTGATAATAATTGATCTCTATTCTTGATTTAATTTTTGACATCAAGATTCATTCAACTAGTTGAATTTTCGTGGTCATATCAATAATATTCAACTTAAATTGAATTAAAATTTATTTTATATCTCTATTAGTTTAATCATATAATTAATAAAAGTGTGTTTTTGCTAACATTGATGCATGATATAAAAACATATATAATAGTTCAAAAAAAAATCTCTCTTAGGCTAAAAAAATGAAAATAAACAAAAAAGAAAGATAAGAAATGTATAAAATTGGTAGCATTTTTGAAATAAATTAGACTAAATTGGATGTTTTTAAATATATAGATCATATATATATAGCTGTAATTATAATAACTTTTTCTATTATTAGAGCTGATTTCCTTTTTTTTGAGTTAAAAAAAATATGTTACATTTAAATCTATATTAAATATGATTATAATTATTGGAATGATTTCTCTTAATGAGAAGACAAACGAAGATGAATATAAATTGGATAGAAATTATTACGTTAATCTGAATTAGAATTACGTTATAATGAGAAAAAAAGGAAATAAAAAATCGGATATTTATTTTATAAAGTGAGAAAATATAAAAACAAAAGTAAAATACATATTTGTTTGATGTAAAATATAAATTGGATAGAAAATATTCCTGAAAAAATATATGTACAAAAGATAAAAAAATTCAATATAAAGTGCAAATCATATATTGCTTTCTAACACATAAAAATAAAATTATAAAATCCTCACATTCATACTAACCTGATTATAAGTGTTGGAAGAATCTCTTAACAAGAGACAAATGAAGAAGTAAATTATTATTGAATTTTATATATATCTATCTATATATATATATATATATATATATATACATATTTCTCTTTATATATATTATTGATTATAAGCCATCGACCACCTCGTTGGTCATTTGTCATTGGTCACCGCCATTGACCACCTCACGACCGTCACCACCCTTTAGGTCATCGTTCTTGGTCACTTACGATGATCACCGTCGTCGCGCATCACTACCAACCCTGGTAAACCCACTATTATTGGTCACTTCTGGGGCCGTCACCGATCACCGCCCGGTGCCACCGCAGAAAATTTCCAAATCATCACCAACTATCATTCCTTATCGTCATTTGCCGCAATGATTATTCTGGACCGATTCTTTGCGCATAGCTATTGTCTCTGTTGTGGGGCTTTCTTACATACAACTCGTAATCCTATTGAAAAATTTAAACTTTGTACTTCAAAACAGATATATAGTGAAACATTTTTACTGGGCTAGGCCCAGTGGTTTTCTCCCTCTTTTTGGGATTTTTCCATGTAAAAATCCTAGAGTTTCTCGTTCTCTCTTCAAATATATGTGTCTTTGGATTTTTAAACAAGGCTAAGGCTTAAAGTTTTATTCTCATTTTGGGTTTCTTATATATATATATATATATATATATATAATATAATATAACTTGATGATTTATTGTCATAAGGAGATCTTTTAAAGTCTAAAAAATTCTGAAATTTTACATTATTTAGAATCATTATAGGGTTTATACTTCACCTTATCTCTAGGCTATAGTTGCATGTACTGCATCTGCAAGCACCTCTACTTCAGCTAGTTCTTCCACTAGTAGAACTCTTATATCGACGGATAAGGGCACTAAATACCTTACCCCACTTACTTTACTTGACATTTACTATGTACCACCTTCAAAATATAAGAAATCAATGAAGAAAGCTAGCTTGAATTATATTTTTGTCACTTCTAATGGGTTGTATACTTCTATTCCTAATGATAACTCTTCAAGTCAAAATAACTATAATAATTCTACTCTTCCTCTTTTTTGATTCCGAATTGGATTTTCCTACTCTGAATACTATGGGTTTGCCTCTTGAGATAGACTTGAAATCATTCAATTTGAGGGTCCCATAGGAAGGCTGAGCGATGTGTAGATAGAACCTTCCATTACCACACAAGTGATCACAAGTCAACCTCCATAGTGGCAAGGTTCTACCTACTATGGCAGCTCCTAAAGATAGAGGAAAACAAGTCATTGGTCCAGAAGATCGAGAAGCCCTTCCACAGGATGCTCCACCCTTGGGCATGCTCGTAGAGGATCAGACCAAGGTGGACTATAATGTTCTCTCTTTGAAACTTTCCATCTAAGCTAAGTATACGATGCTTATTTGAGGTTATTTGTTAATGTTACCGATAACGTTAACTTATGTAGTAGGTACAAAATTATGAGCTATGAGATTGTTTGTTAGAGTGTTACTCGGTGACATTTAATATGCATGGAGGAAGTCAAATCAAAATATATCTTGTAGCCAAAGTTGCTCCTTAATCTTTACCTTTTTCATGAGTAATAGACTTGCTTCTTGAACCATCAATTAGATCTAGAATATTGATTTGGATGATCTTTTGAGATTAAGAGTTGCCCCACGCTCTAAAAAAATCTAAAGGATCAAACTATGATGAAATTATTCTTCTTATGTGTTCCTTGAGATTAAGATTTTTTTCACCATATAGGTGGTGCTGTTCTGAACATAAAGTCAGATTATCAACCAGTGCAAAGATGTAAGGGAAATATTTTCCATAGAAGGTGTCAAACGTGCGGTGAAAACCAATTGTAGAATAAAACTTTAGCCTTGTTGAGAAATCAAGCACACACGATATTTGAAGAAAAAATGAGAAACTTTAGGATTTTACGTGAAAAGTCCCGTGGAAAAATCACGGGCCCAGTAAAAATATTCCACTATATGTTTTTTTAGAGTACAAAGTTTAAGGTTTCCGATGGGATTACGAGTTGTATGTGAGAAAGCCTCACAAAATCAGAATCAGTAACAACTATGCGGCATGGTTGTAATAATTCGTTGGTGGCAATCGATAGTGAATGATGACTCGGTGATGATCACTATCGGGTGGTGGCGGCTGTGTCGTGTCGGTGGTCGGTGATGACAATCGATGGTGGCGTATGGTCGGCGATAGGATCGGTGGGCAGATGTCTCGATAACGCGGCCTCACCGTTCGACCACCGCCATTACGCATTGTGAGCTATTATCGATTAATAATATTATATGAAAATTGGGAAATGACAAGATTATGCCTAACAATAGAGTAGAAACCCAAAGAAAGCTCTTGGAGGAGATGGCGAAGTTCTCTTGTGGTGTCTCGTTGAGAACTATTATCTCTAATTTAATTTAGGAAATCTAAAAAAATATCATTAATTATTTTCTCTTTTAACACTTTATTTAGAATTCACATCAAATTCATTACTACTTATTTGCACCTACTTTTGATCATATTGATTTGTCTCCTCTTAATACTAAAGAGATTTTATTAGAAGAAATTGATCTGCATGTGATAATTCATGTATATTTGTATAAGAAGTTTGAGAGTGAATATTAAAAATTATCTAACTAATTTGAAATGTGCAGTGAAGGTTAAAAGAAGAAAAAGTATAATAATTGTTGCGTGCTAGAGAATTTTATTCCGGTAGATGCGAGATCTTCGTCGTAGCCCAAAAACTATCCAACACACTGGCGGGGATATGAACACAGGGTTATATGGAAAACCATTAAGGAAAAAACCACGGGGCCTTGCTCACAGAACTTTCACTATGTTGTCTGAGGTCCTTGCTTCTGTTAGTTGGAGAAGAAGGTGTTTCTGGGGGAGGAAACAATATTCAGTGTAGAAAAATACAATATCGGTCAACACCAACCCAAGGAGAAGTTTCCCAAAAGCGGCGAGATCTTGGGAGCAACCTCTTGATCTTCAGGAGAAAGGAGCGGCAACTAGTCTTTTCTAGTCCTCACAGGCGATCTCAAGGCGAGTTCACGATCTTGAGCACTCTTGGGTGGTGGCGGTGATGATAGATGTGGCGTCAAGGTCGACTGGTGGTTCTCAGAGCTCTCTAGTCTTCAAATCAGATTCTGGTCCCCTTTAAGGTGAGAATGAAGCTCTATTTATAGATTTTTGGGAGTGGTAGGCCTTGTAAATTCGTGGAAAACTCCAACCACTCCCATTGGACGGCCCAGTGCGATCCCCTCGATCAGACAGTGTATTTTGATGATCTGGGTGCCTTAATGATGTCAGAATTGGGTGATCTTAGATTCGTTGGATTTCGCGCCGATCGACTATAAATATGTCGTTGGTGACCATTTGGCGGATCGGGATCCATTTTCATGCTCGATAGCTTGATCGAGTCGATTCGAGCTCGGATCGACTATCATGTTGATTTATGTTCGTCTCATCGAGGCGGTCGATTTATATAAGTTTGAAATCGGTGATTAGATCAAGCATTTGAAAATGCCTTGAGATTCGTGCTTGATCGATTAATTTTGAGGATGTATCAGTTGCTTCTATTTTTGGGTGACATTATCTGATCATCCAAAATATATATCAAATACTTGAAAATAGCAAATTCTTCAATGAAATTTGAGAGTCCATCAATGCGCATTTTGAGAACAGTCTTCATAGACAATATTATAACTGTGGAAGCTGATGCAGGGCTGCAAATGCACATAGGTATGTGTGGGTGCGATATTTTGAGGTTATGGATCGATCCGGGTGCGAACGGGGTTATGGCGGCGCATGGTGCCTTCGTGCGGATCCGAAGCCAGGCCTGGATGCTGGTCGGCCGGGTTCTGCATGGCGAACGCGAGCGACGATGTCGGCTGTAGCGAACGAGGCGGGCTGGTCGAAGCTGAGTCGAATTCGGTGTTCATGATGAAGGCCATGGCCGTCGTTCGACAGCGGTTCGCGACCCGTCGGCCAGCGGTTCATGCACATGGCCGAGGTTCGGCTGGACCAACGATGGTAGATGGAGCCACTGACCGTGGCCGAATCGGCCGTGGGCCCAATTCGATATGGACCAGTTCGACAGCACCGTCGGGCCGTCCAGCGTTCAACCGAGGAGTAGCCTTGTAGATGTGGCCTGTGAGCGCCATGGCCCCAGCTAACCTGAAGCGGTTTTGGCGGTTTAGGTTTGGGGGTTTTACGCTTTTGCCCCTAGAAGGGGTCTATAAAAACCCCCCTAAGGTAAGAGGGAAAGGCACACTTTTCTCATCTCCTCCTCTCCTCTTAGAGTGCATAGCCCTCCCCCTGGTGGGAGTTTGGGCACTCTTTTTGGATCAACCTCTACCTCCTCATCTCCACCAAGCCAGAGTGCATAGCCCTCCCCCTGGTGGGAGTTTGGGCACTCTCCTTGGTATAATTTTCATCTCGATCGCAGAGTTTAGGTGTTTGTAGATGGGTGAGAATCTTTTGAAAGAGACACGTCAGACCCCCTTGTAGAGGCGACGAGGGAACCTTCTAAAAAGGGGAGAAGATTCGTGGGAGTCGTCGATCACGGGAGACACATTGATCATGCTTCAGAAAAAATATTATTTTCAATGATTTGGTTCTTAAGTGTCAGAAGTATAGAGCCAAATTTCACGGTATTTCACCACTTACGAGATGAGTTTGGCGCGGGATTGCGGTTTCCCCATCCCCGAGATGATCGCCATTTTGTCGACATGAGGTTTGCATTTCCAGGTTTTCGGCGAGGCAATGAATCGTGATGGGACTTATAATCTTTTCGGAGAGCGGTGCGACTGACTCGATTACCTTCGGATGTGCAAGTTTACTGATGCACATGGTCATTATCACGAGTCATACTTGACCTCGGACGAAGGATCCTCCCAGTTGGGCAAGCGATTCTTTTGTGAAGAATGACTGGGGTCTTCTCAAGAAATGGGGAAAGCTGAGAGATTTACCCATTCCCCTACAGCAAGTTTGTGATGAAGATATCATGCGGACTTAAATTCCGAATATTGAAGATCTTGATTTGAGATTGATATATCAGATTTGTCGGGAGGAATCTTTGTTTGGAGCTTTCTATTCATCCCGGCGGTCTTATGCGATTGCGTTGAGAAAGCCAACAAAGAGGTTTCAGCGATCTCCCAAGCGTCCTCGGCTTCTTCCGAAGGGCGTCTCCAATAGAAGAGGAAAAGGAGCGAAGAGGTGATGGTGATATCGATACCGAAAGAGTGGGCCCAGTGGTAGTCCCCAAGGATCTTCATTCCGAGGGCGTGTTGAATCATTCTGCGTGGGTGCGTCGACATGCCAAAGTAACAATCCTTCTTGCGTTCATCATCTTTTATTTCCCATTTCCTTGTGCTTAACGTAATTTTTCTTATTTCAGATACTGAAGAAGCAAGAACTTGACTTCAAAATGAACATTATGCTGAATGGAAAATTAGTGAAGGTCAAGTTTCTCCATGGTGAATATAAGAAGCAGTATGTAGAAAAAGTAAAAGAGATGTCCGTGTTGGAGAATCAATTTGATGAGTGCAGGACCAAGTTGGCGACTCAAGCGACTTCTCTTTTTTTTTGTCGAAGTTGAGCGGTTCGGGATGAATTAGTGGAGGCTAGAACAGAGGTTGGTTGCGCAAGGATCTCGAAGATCTTTTAGAGAAGGTTTAGTCTTGAGGCAAAGAACCAGAGTTACGCTTCGCCTTTCGAGAGAAAGAGGCCTTATCTCGGGTAAGCGGGAGGATCACGGAGTGGAGGACTTCAAGAACTCGATAGCCTTCAAGAGTATCATCTGAGGATCACGTTGAGGCCGAGACCACGATATGATGTAGAGGTGAAGGCTTTGGAGCGCGGTGTGTTGATGAAGGCTTCATCCAAGGTTTCTTGAAGGGACACGCTTGGTGTATCGTAGGAGGCGGTGTTGAGGTCCTTTCTCCCTAGCTTCCCGACCCTTCTAGCGGACGAGGATGACTCGGATAGTTCTTCATCATCTCGATGAGACCATCAAGGCTGCAGTTGTAGTTCCTTTATGTTGCATTGTTGATGTTGTATATTGATTGTACTTGTATGTTCGAGAAATATTAATAATCCACAAAATTGTTTGTGAATATTTCCGGAGTTGTGTGTCAAAGTGTACTCGATGATAAAGATTCGTGTAGAAGAGATCATCGGGAATCCCTTTAGGATAATTTGATCTATTCTAAGATCATTACCAGAGCGTTACTTGATGACAAACTTGCACGGAATATATTTATAGAGGTTCTCTCAGAACCTCTCGATCTATCTAGGTTGTGTATGGGCGTTTACCGATGATGTTAACTTTGTTATGGAGAAAGTTGTAGGCGTCTATAGAGGATTGCCAACTTATCCAAGGTTGTTTATCGAGGCGTTACTGGCGATGTTAACTTGTATAGGAAGATCGGTCAATTCCACGGGATCGATCTTTACGAATGAGAATACAATAATAGTTGCATATCTTGAGTCGGGTGTTTTAAAATGCAAGCATAAGCAAGAAAAGTCACAATAAGTATGAGAACTTTAACATAGATAGAAACATAAATCCAAACACCTTGATGCTAAGGTTGGACAATATGCGACAAGCAGTATCGATAAATGTTTAATTCGATAACAACAATTGCAATACAAACATACGATGATAATATTTTCGCATTCACTAGAATAAAAAAGGCGATACATCAGGTAGTACTTACGGAGGTTTGTAGCATTCAGTGCGTGGGAGTCTTCCCATACTATCCTTAAGCTTGAACGTGCGGGCTTGATTTTAGACACCACCACATACGCCTTTCGGGTGAGAGTTTGTTGTGGGCCTTTTCCTACTGAGTCGAGACTTCTGAGGACGAGGTCCCCAACAGATATTGGTCATGGCTTTACCCTTCGGTTGAAACCTCGAGCCATCCTTTGCTGATAGGAAGCCATTGAGTCGACATGTCGGGTCTCTTGCGAGATCCGGATGGAATCAAGCTTATCGTCGTTCTTTGTCGGCATCAAAGTTATGGGTTCTAGGGCTGGGACCGATGTCGGCGGAATAACGGCCTGATTAAAACACAGTTATGCAGCGTTTCTCCGGTAGGGTCCTTGATGTAGTGCGGTAAGCCCAAAGAACATTGGATAGTTCTTGACCCATTGCCCCGTGGTTGGTCGTGTCTTTAGCCCTTTTAGTATTGTCTATTGGTGACTTGATTACGCCCATTTGCCGTGGATGGGATACAGTGTGGATTAGCGGATATCGACTCCGCGAGAAAGATGTGAATGTCTTTCCGTGAGCTGCGTCCCATTATCGGTGATGATTTTTTCTTTGGAATGCAAACGACAAATAATACTTTTCGGCAAATTGCTTGGCATTTGTTTGTGATTTTGGCGCGGTTACTTCCACCCACTTGAAGTAATCAACGGCCAAGATTATGAATTTTTGCGGTGAATGGAAAGGGTCCCATTATATCGATCCCCATTGAGCAAAGGGCCACGGGCTCTGTGGTGAGTTCTGAGATGGTGTATGAGTGAGATTGGAATGTAACGACACTTGTTACACTTCTTTACAAACTCAATGCGTCCTTCTTCATTGTAGGCCGGTAAAATCTTGCCTCATGATTTTGAGGCGAGGGCTTTTCCTCCCAAATGTTCACCACAAATTCACGAATGAACCTCTCGCATTGCATAGTTAGCCTCAGAAGGTGGTAGACACTTTAAGTAGGGCCCTAAGAAGGACCGTGAGAGTTCATCACCGATTATGGTGAAGTTTCTACGTGGGAGGCAGATAGCATCGGTGGGGTGTTGGCAAGGCCGCTTTGAAGAAAGGACATGATGGTCAATCCATGAAGATTCTTTTGGGTCCTCCAGAGATTGTATCACCCAAGGGCCTTGAATCGGGAAAGTGGATGTCCTCTATGTATTTTCTCTTGAAAAGATCTCCGCCGTTGTTGTGGCTAACTTGGAGGGCATCTTTCATGTTCGCTCCCTTAGAATATGAGTTATCGATGGGTCTCGATTCTGGCAAGAAGTGACTTTGCCAAAAGACGGTACTAAGCAAGCTGCGGATGATGGGTATCAGTCTCCTTCAACGTGAGGCCACAAGTGAGTCTGTAGATGGCTAAGTTGGACCTCACATCAATGGCGAGCCTTAGTCACCCGAGGGCCTCGTACTGGCGACATTATTGGTGGGAACTTTAGTGAAGCAGTACTCTAAAGTTATTTTACTTGGGAGATAAGCAAAATTCACGCTCCCCCGAAGTACACGAAGCTCCATCAACATATAATGTCCATTGATTTGTCATGGAGTGATGAATGATCCTTGGTGGTGATGGGATGGTACATTCTACAAGTCGTGAGCACTTGTGACTTTATATCGGGCGTGGAAGAAAATGGATGTCAAACTCTCCAAGCTCGGACCACTTCATCAACCTTCCGGATACATCGCTTTTGCGAGAATAGTTCTTAATGGAAGATGAGTGTAGGCGTTGATGGTGTGGGCACGAAATGCAGTGCAATTTTAGTGCGAGAATGCAGATATCTTTATCTTATCTAGTGGATAGCGTCCTTGATCGAGAAAAGATTTTCGACATAGTAAATGGGTAGTTGCAATGAATTCTCCTCGTATGACAGAACGCATGAGAAGAAATAGCAAGATAGATGTACAGCTTCTCTCCTTGGATAGGCTTTGATAATAGAGGGGGGGAAGCTAAATAGACTCGAAGTTGCTCAAAAGCAGTCTGACATTCATCTGTCCACTGGAATCCATTTCCTCGTGCACCCCTTAAGATTTTGAAGAATGGTAGATACTTATCTCCTGAGCGGGCCAAGAATCGTGATAAAGAATCCTTCCATCAAGCGTTGGACTTCCTTGATCGTTCTTGGAGGTGACATATCCTTGAGTGCTTTTATCTTCGGGGTTGGCCTATCCGTGAGTGACCATGAAGCCTAGGAATTTCCAGGAAACTCAAAATGCACTTGCTTGGGTTGAGCGCATCTTGTAGTGTCGAAGAATGTCAAAGCATGCGGTCGAAATATCGTGATATTTCCAAGCTCTTCACCGACATATCATCAACATACACCTCCATATTGTGCCTATAAGATCCTTGAAGATCTTATTCATAAAGCGTTGATATGTTGCTCCGACATTTTTAGTCCAATGGCATGACGATAGCAGTATAGTCCCTTATCTGTTTGGAAGGATGTTGCTTCCTCATCTGTTTTGTTCATCCTGATTTGATTGTAGCCAGAATAGGCATCCATGAAGCTCAGCATCTGATGTCCTGATGTCGCATCAACTAGTTGGTCGTCGAGGAAGGGGAAGCTATCTTTTGGGCATGCACGCGATTAAGTCGTAGTCGATGCACATTCTCCAGAAGCGGCCTTCTTGACTAACACTACGTTAGCCAACCAGGTGGGGTAGTAGACTTCTCGAATGAACTTGACTTCCAGAAGTTTGGTGATTTCTTGTTCTATGACCTGCAATCGTTCAGGAGCGAAGGTTCTTTTCTTCTGTATCACCGGCTTGTAGGTTGAGTCAACTTTGAGGGAGTGCGTAATGACTTAGGGTCAATGCCGGAATATCGGATCGCTCGGGCAAAGATATCTTGATTTTACGCGGAAAATCTATTCGATTTCGATCGGTAGGCGACACGATCCCACCTTCACTTTTCGCGATGGATCAACCGAGATAGGAAGACAAATTACATCTTCAACCGGAGAAGCCCTTTGAGGCATCCTCATCTCGTAGATCAGTTCTCGATGTTGAGGGTTAAATGGTCTTGCTTGATATAACACGCTTGTGCTATCTGTTGATTCCACCATGCGATGCGGTGGTGTGGAATTTCATCTTGAGGTGAGGCAGATGTGGCTGAATATATCGAGAGGTCTCCCAAATATTGCATTGTGCAGCGGACTCGACTTGACTACAATAAATTGTCAAGTGGGTTGGAAATTCTCCAAGAGTTACGGAAGGCGATTGTCCCTTCACTTATCTGGTCGATTATCAAATCCATACGATTGGGACCTGTTGAAGCTTCTCTCTATACCCATGCTAGGAAAGTGGAGTAAAAGAACATCAACCAAACTCCCATTGTCGATCAATATCCTTTTAATATTGAAGCATGGATCACCACTGCGATGACAAGGATCTTGATGTGGGATGCGAAGCCTCTAGATCTAAATCATCAAAGGTGATAGAATGGTCAACCCAAGACTTCTTGACTCACGGCTCTTGAAGGCGGCAATGAATATTTGAATAACACCGGCCCTCTGCAATGTTTCTATCTCTCAGCTTGGCGGTTCCCTGGTTGCCCCGCATTTGTGGAGAAGCGGGTTGGTTTTGTATAAAATAGATACCCACGGCGTATTAGTCTTTCAATCTCCTCCTTGATTGGTGGCACTCTTGATGGTGTGCCCATGCCGTGAAAGTGGCGAATTTCTCTTGATTTCCAATTCCGGGCTTTAAAGGTGCATGGCCACTTGGCCTATCCTCTTCGAATAGCCGTAGGATGTTTTGCATGGCGTGTTGAGCCGTATATTTCCTCTCCATTGAGTCATCGAGGTCGTCGAGGAGGTTTTGGGGAGGTTCTTTCTCTTCTTTTAGATGTTTGAACATCACCTTTGGGAACCTTCTTCTTTGCTTGGTGGTTCAAACTGTTGATGAGCACTGATAGCTTCGTCAGCGGAGATTTGTGCCTCTATTCGGTGGACCAGGTCAGCATAGGAATGGACTGTCTCCCGCATTAATGATGAATAGAAGTATCTTGGGCGGAGTCCTCCGAGAAGCACGCCCAAAAGTTACGGATCTACTCGGTATCTGCTTGAGAGGAGAACCTCGGTATTCTTTGAGGACTCTCCATCATTCTGGCGGATTCGAGATGTGATGAATCCCTGATGATTCTCTTGTTCGCCAGGAACTGTTCTACAAAAAATCTAGCGAGCTCTCCAAATGATCGGACGGACCCCTTAGCGAGCGAATAGAACCAAGTACGAGCCTGTCCTTTGAGAGTCGTTGGAATACGACACAAAACAGTCATTTACGAATGTGCATGATCGTTCGAAGTGATCGATATGCTCTCTGGATCGGTTGTGCCATCATAAGGGTCCATCTTTGGGAAGCTTGAATCTCCGAATCGGGTATTGCGAGATGATCTCGGGATGAGTTTTGGAAGGCGGGAGAATGGATCATTGATTGTTCGAACTCTTCGCACCGTCATCGTAGTTCATCGCGTATAAGGTGGCGTGGAGTTTCACCGTCTGAGCCATTCGTGGGGTGAGTAGGGGCGGTATCGAAGTTCGATCCGGATGTGGTGCCAAGGGGTTCTCTACTTGTTGATCCGGCATTCCGGGTAATCATTCTCGTGAAGAAAATCGGATTCTTGAGGGTCCGGAACACTGGCTCTTCCAGCGTGTTGGAGCGTCTCAGCAGGAGTCAAGAATTTCGCTCGGGAATCCTCCATCCTTGAACGCGATTTTCCAAAGAGGGCCCGGACCTCACCCGGGACGTAAGTCCGCTATGTAGAGAAGTGTTGAGACTTCAAGGCCCTGATCCCGAGAATGAGGAGCGCTGGAGCAAACCCCGCTTACCAACCATATTGGAGATATAGCAATGGGGAACTTTTTTCCCACAGACGGCTCAACCGCGAGAATTTTATTCCTAGATGCTAGATCTTCGCCTCAAAAATTATCCAACACACAAGGGGATATGAACATAGTGGTTATACATGGAAAACCCGCTAAGGAAAACCACTGGCCTTGCCCCAGAGAACTTTCACTATGTGTTCAAAAGATACAGTGTCCTTGCTTCTCGTTAGTTTGAGAAGAAGGTGCTGTGGGCGGAAACAATATTCGAGTGTAGAAAAATACAATATCGGCCAACTCCAACCCAAGGGAGAAGTTTCCAAAAGCAGAACCGATCTTCGGGAGCAACCTCTTGATCTTCGTGGAGAAAGGAGCGAACCGGTCTTTTCTAGTCCTCCTGGGCGATCTTCTCGAAGCTCGATCTGCACCACCGGTGGTGGCACCTGCGGTGATGGATCGCTGGGGTCGACCGGTGGTTCTCGAGCTCGGTCTTCAAATCGACCCTCCCCTAAGGTGAGAATGAAGCTCTATTTATAGATTTTGGGAGTGGCGTGCCTTGTAAATTGGTGGAAAACTCCAACCACCCATCGGACGGCCCAAGGACCCCCTGATCGACGATGTATTTTGATGATCCGGTGCCTTAATGATGTCAAAATTGGGTGATCTTGGATTCTGGATTCTTCTTGACGAGCCGACCGACTATAAATATGTCGCTTTGGTGACCATTTGGTGGATCGATCCATTTTCATGCTCGATAGTTGATCCGAGATTCGATTCTGATCGGACCATGCTTGATGTTGCTATGTTCGTCTCATCGAGACGGTCAGTTTGACTGTAAGTTTGCTGAAATCAGTGATTAGATCGAAGCATTTCTGAAAATGCCTTAAGATTCGTGCTTGATCAGATTAATTTTCTGAGGATGTATCAATAATAATAATAATAATAATAAAGTATATAAAAATTATAAATATAATATTCAACTTAAATTGAATTAAATTTATTTTATATGCATTTGTAGTTAAAATTAGTTTAATCATATAATTAAAAAAAGTGTGTTTCTGCTAACATTGATGCATGATATAAAATATATATAATAGTTCAGAAAAAAAAATCTCCTTAGGCTAAAAAAAATGAACATAAATAAAAAGAAAGATAATAAATGTATAAAAATGGTAGCATTTTTGAAATAAATTAGACTAAATTGGATGTTTTTAAATATATAGATAATATACATATAAATAGTTGTAATTATAATTACTTTTTCTATTATGAGAGTTGATTTTCTTTTTTTGAGTTAAAAAAAAATATGTTACTTTTAAATCAATATTAAATACGATTATAAATATTGGAATGATTTCTCTTAATGAGAAGACAAACGAAGATGAATATAAATTGGATAGAAATTATTACGTTAATCTGAATTAGAATTACGTTATAATGAGAAAAAATAGGAAATAAAAAATCGGATATTTATTTTATTAAGTGAGAAAATATAAAAAAAAAGTAAAATACATATTTGTTTGATGTAAAATATAAATTGGATAGAAAATATTCCTGAAAAAAATATATACAAAAGAGAAAAAAATTCAATAAATTTATTTGAAATCTAAAGTGCAAATCATATATTGCTTTATAACACATAAAAATAAAATTATAAAATCCTCACATTCATACTAACCTGTGATTATAAGTATTGGAAGAATCTCTTAACAAGAGACAAATGAAGAAGTAAATTATTACTGAATTTTATATATATATCTATCTATATATATACATATTTCTGTTTATATATGTACAATGTTTTTTTCTTATGTACAATGTTTCAAGATACTTTCCTCGCTCAATGTCACCTTCTCCCTCCTTCTCCCCGTTAGTTTAGATTCTCCACTCTTTATGATTCACAGGATGAAGAACCTGTCTCCCCTTCTATCAGTTCACTTGAATCACCAATAGTGGTTCATATATATATATATATATATATATATATATATATATATATATATATATATATATATATATATATATATATATATATATATATTCTTCAAACACTGATATACAACTAATGCAACGTGCTACCTTCATCATGAGTCCTTGTGATTTATAAGCAAGCAATGACCTTATTTATGGTGACATGGATGCTTATGTGGGAGATTTTGGCCTTGCTGCTCTCCACCATGGAATTGTGAGCAATCTACTTAGTGACTCAAATCATTGCACTCCTGTGATTAGAGGAACCATTGGGTATTTTGCTTCCAGTAGTTTTTTTTTATTCTTGCAACTATGATTTTTTTCTTATGTACAATGTTTCAAGATACTTGCTTTCTAGAATATGGCATAGGAAGTCACATTTCTATGAATGGGGGATGTTTATAACTATGGAATACCCCTCTTGGAGAACATTGAATAAAATTTCCAAGGATGGTTTAAACTTGCATAAGATTGTAAAATGGAAATTTTAGATTCATTATGAAGTTAGTGATCCAAACTTGCAAGTACAATTTTAAGATATAAGTTGTGTTCAATCAAGGAGGACAAGGTATGAATGCTTGACTTTAATTTTACAGTTGAGCTTTTATGTTCAAAAGAGTTAGTAAGAGAGAGAAAAGCATGATAGATGTAGTGTAGTATCATTCAAGAGATGTATATTTTAAAGCTAGCTTATGATGAAATAGACCACAAAATAGACGAGTAAACCATATGATTTGGATAAAATCATAATGTGCAACTTAGTTAAACTAATTCTATGGTTTGTTTGTTCTATATAATAGATGGAAAATGGGCTTTATAATCATAATGAAGTGTAGAGGACTGAATGAGGTATGTTAAAAAGTTATATTTATTGGTTGAATAAAATTCTTAATTTGATGTATAATTCATTCTACTTCAAAGATAATTTTTCTTTATTGAGTGAAATTTTTTAAAAAATTGAAGTGACGATATATTCTTTTAAGATGTGAGTCTTAATTTTTGATAATTTCCTTAACATTTTATGTTTTCTTCTATATTTTATATCAACATATCTGACTTTGTTTTAGTTGAAAATATTTTTTAAAGGATGAATTTGATGTAAAAAGATTTATAATTGCAAAATATTTATACTTCAAATTCTCATTAAATATGGAACTGAATTTGAACATGCAATAGATTATATGCCATAATCTTGCTCCCTTGTATTTGTGCATGTAATTATATAAACTCAAATTTCAAATTATACATTTTTTGTGAAATGTCTATGTATCTGTTGACTTTAGACTCATACAAATTTTACATTATAAAATTAATAACTCTATTTGATAATCTCTCGATATAATGTAAAATCTGATGAATTATAAAGTAGCAAGTCAAGGTATCAAGATATCCAATTGGTAGTCATGTGCCTCGTGTATAGATTACATACTGCCAGCTATGTACATATTTGTAAATGAAAGTTTTAGAAATTTTAATATGATAAGCTTCAAACTAACTTAACCTATATACTACATACATATATATATATATATATATATATATATATATATAGAGAGAGAGAGAGAGAGAGAGAGAGAATAGATAGATAAAGATGAGTTAAGAAAAGTCAAGTTTGGTTTATATTTTCATGAAATGTTCATAAATGTAACAATTAAAGAGAAAATATAAATACTATCATTAAACATATGCCTGAAATTATGTCCCATATTTTATAAAATTAAGGAATTATTTTATCATTGATTCAAATTCATAGAGAAATTAAAGATGAAAAATAATTTCTTGAGCCTATCTTATAAATTGTCATATTTATTATTTGATATAATTTTATGTAAATTAATAAAATTTTAAATTAATATGCAAATATAATTAAAATAATACAGAGGAGCAAAATGTTGTCACATCTTATACCGGCAAGAAATTTTGATTTGACATTAAATTTTAGGGAATTTAAATACATATCACACAATTATTATGTATTTACATCTACACTCCAATGTCACATCAAATTTCAAAAATATCCATAGGAAAACATTAAATAAGTAAATACATAACTTGAGTAATATATATAAATGCAAAAAAAATTATGGGGTATGTATGTAAATCCCACTACATTTTAAATTTAATTTTTTATAATATTGAATATTGATAATAAATTGTTAACTTACTCTCTTTCATATATCTAACTCATTAGATGTGTTTTACAAACATTATAGGTGAGTGTTACGTGTACTTATAATCACTCTTATTACTTTAATCAAAGTATAGTTAGAATAATCAATATTATACTAATGTTTATGTAAATGTTAGAATCTAGAGACTCATACATTTTAAAATTTTGAATAAAATATTTTTATAATATTTTTAATATCATACAAATTTCAAAATAAATTCATTGAGCAACATTTTAAAAATATTTTTATAAGAATATCATAAGCATGTGATCACACTGTATTTTTTAATATATATTAATAATTTGTTAGTGAAAGCTGCTTTTTTTGCATTCAGCATTTCTTCCCAATCTTACTCCTATTTATATTGAAATAGTTCTATGATTTCACAATAAAAAAGGAAAAATTGGTTTGATCTATTTTGCGAGACGGTAGATCATGATCTTCCCTTCGATTAGTTTCTATATTTAAAATCCATATTGCAGTTCATTCCTTTCCTTCCAATCTCCACGGCTAGATGGGCATTCCTTCCTCTCATCTTCTTCTCATATGCGCTCTGTGTTCTGCCAGCCATGACTGCTACCAAAACCTTCTTCAGCAATAACACTGATGAGGCTACACTTCTTGCTTTCTAGCTTCAAATAACTAATGACCCATCAAGAGCTTTGCTCTCATGGGATGACACTACCGATTCTTGCAACGGGAGTGTATCACTTGCAAAGAAGAAGAACAGGGAAGAGTCGTGTCCATCAATCTTAGTGCTTGAGGCCTTACCGGTGGCATTTCCTCTTCTGTAAGCAACCTCACATTCCTTAAACATCTGGATCTGAGCCAAAATCAGTTCATCGGCATAATCCAACCTCATTTTTTTGAACTTGAGTCTCAATTCCTTACATGGTGAAATCCCCTTTAATCTGGCTTTAGCTTTACTATCATTGACCTCAATGGAATTACATAATAGGATGCATTCCATCATCACAAGGTCATCTTTCAAAGCTTAATTTTGTTTCTCTTTCTAGAAACAATCTCACCAGTAGGATCCCACCTTGTCTTGGCAACCTTTCATCACTCCAACACTTGATTTATTTAAGAATCAACTTGAAGGGAGCTTACTTGAGGAAATTGGAAATCATTAAAGCCTTCAATTCATGTAGGTCTCTAGCAACAAGCTTTCAGGGGAGCTACCGCCTCCATTTTAACCTTCATCATAACGTTTCAGCTCGTGATTGAATAGTTTTGAAGGTAAGATTCCAACAACTTTTGGAAACAACCTTCCAAATCTCCAAAACTTCTTATGGATCCAACCAATATGGTCAATTCCTACCTCACTATCTAATGCTTCTAAATTGTATTTTATTGATATGAGCCACTACAATTTTAATGGAATAATTCCTTGTGGACTTGAAAGGTTGGGAGGTCTTTCAAGGTTACACTTAGATTCGAATCAACTTGAAGCTAGTGACCATAGGAGTTGGAAATACCTGGATGATCCTACTAACTGCTCACAATTAGAGATGCTCTGCTTCAATGATAATAAGCTCAATGGAACATTACCAAGTTCCATAGCTAAACTTTCTATTAGGATGAAAAACCTAAGAATTCATTCAAACCAAATATCTGGAAGTATTCCATCATGGATCAATCTCACAAATTTAATAATTTTATATCTTGAACTGAATCATATCACAAGAGCTATTCCTGAGAGTATTGGTAAGTTTGTCAGGATGCAAGCCTTGGGCCTACAAAATGGCATGTTAACTGGAACTCTACCTTCTTTTATTGGAAACCTAACCCAAATGTTGTATCTCTATTTAGACAGCAATGGTTTCAATGACCCCAAACCACCAAGCATTGGAAACCTGAAGAGCCTCATAGAGCTGACTATTCACAAAAATAATTTAAATGACCATATACCTAAAGAGATATTCACAATGCCCTCAATTTATCTCCTTAGTTTGGCTTTCAACTCTCTCACAAATCTTATTCCGTGAGAAATTAGTTGTTTGAAACACATAACATGGTTATATTTACAAGAAAATAAACTGCTTGGTACAATCATTAGTGGTTGTGTGAATTTAGAATGCTGGATTTGAGCTCTAGCTCAATTCAAGGGACTATTCCTTTAACTATGGGTGACTTAAAAGTTCTAATGTGACTATATTTATCCAAAACAATTTGATTGTGGCTAATTCCAAATGCTTTGGGAACATTGAGGAGCCTTAATTATGTAAATTTATCTTTTAATCATCTTTTGGTGAAGTTCCCCATGAGGGAATCTTCCAAAGGCAACATCGGTATCCCTCCGTAAAAAAAATTATGAGCTTTGTAATGGAGTTTCAAGCTTTCATCTACCTCCATGTTCTCATATAAGCTCACATAAAAAGAGAAGATGGGTGCTATTGCTATTGTTGGCAATTCTCTTACCAAGTATGATTACCTTCTCTCTAATTCTAGTTTTCATATTGTACTTTAATTATAGAAAAATAAATCATATGAAGCACTCTTCCAATCTAAAAATAGAAGATGTATATCCAAAGGTTTCTTATTTAGAACTAATGATAGTGACTAATGGGTTCTCACCTACAAATCTACTTGGAATTGGACAATATGGTTTAGTGTACAAAGGCTTTTGAGAATTATGGATGATGTGGCCATCAAAGTCTTTAACCCTCAACAACAAGGAGCATCTAATGCCTTCCTAAGTGAGTGTGAGGCCTTGATGTATCAAACATCAAACTGTAAAGATTATTACCGTGGGCATTGATTCTAAAGGCAATGACTTCATGGCTATAGTCTTTGAATTCATGACAAATGATAATTTAGATACATGGTTACATGCTAAGGATATCGAGCATCTTGACCTAATTAAGAGATTAGACATAGCCAAAAACATCACCAATGCACTTTGCTACCTTCATCATGAGTGTGAGACATCAATTATTCATTGTGATTTGAAATGAAGTCACGCCCTTCTTGATGGTGACATTGCTCATGTGGGTCATTTCATGCTATAGTCTTCTATATGGAGCTATGAGCAATCTACCAAGTTAATCTACTCATAGCACTTTTATGATATAAGGAACCATTGGATATGCTGCTCCTCATAATAAACTTTATTTTTCACCCTTCATTTTATGCAACTATGAATTTTTTTTCTTAAAATATTGAAATTCCTAATGAATCAAGATGGTTGCATTCTAAATATGGTTTAGGGATTCAAGTTTCTACCATGGTGGATATTTATAGCTATGGAATCCTCCTCTTAGAGTTGTTCACTAGGAGGAGACCTATGGACAGAATTTTCAAGGATGGCTTAAACTTGCATAATTTGTAGAAATGGCAATTCGAGATCAAGTCACGGAATTTATTGATCAAAATTTGCTGCTACAATTTCAGGATGAAGGTGACATTCAATCACGAAGATCAACTTATGATTGTTTGACTTCAATTTTACAGTTGAGCCTTTTATGTTCAAAAGAGTCTGCAAAGGAGAGAATATGTATGACAGATGTTGTAGTAGAATTGTATTCAATAAAAAGATGTATATTTTAAAGCTAGCTTATAGCACAATATAGAAATGAGTAAAAACCATAATTTGGATAAAATTATTTTGTGCAATTCAGTATTAATTCTAAGATTTGTTGGCTCTCTAAAATAGATGGAAAAATTGACTTTATAATTATAATGAGGTGTAGGAAGAGTGTATGAGATATATTAAAAAGTCTTAATATTTTTTGGTTGGATAAAATTTCTACAGTTAAGTTTTTTTTTTTAGATTAGGTGAAATATTTGAAAATTTTGAAGTGATGATCTATCTCTTCTAGATTAGATGATATATTTAAATTTGAGTCATAATCAAATATAAATGTTATTTTTTCATACTTAATAAAATTGTCAAACAGATATTCAATAAAATTAAATTTAGGCGAGGTGGTTGTTAATGTGGAAATATTTTTGACTTTTATCATCTTGTTTTTTTTATAATAAATTTTAAAAAAAGTTAAATAAAATTTTCTTAAATTAAATTTATTTTAATTTTTTTAAGTTTTAATCTAAATTTCTATTACATGATGTCATCATGTGAGGATTCAAGCAATTATTCTAAATAAATATAGATTTAATTCTGGAGGTTATGGAGATTATTTAATGTAAGTTAATTTTATGTAATTTTTTAAATAATCACTTTAAGATCTCTTGAGAAGAAATCCTTTAATATCCAAACAATTCTATGGTCTTCAAGATGCATTCATGCTATAGATTTGCACTGATTATTTCATAAATTCAAAGTTAATTATTCCAATTTTATTTTTTAAAAAAATTTGAGACATTACATGGCTTGTTCACTAGAAAACCTTAGATAATTCATCTATGGGGTTTCTATGATTTCTAAGAAATAATGTAGCCCATGATCCCACCTGTATGTATCATATAACTAACATCTTACTATCAATCTCTTCATCATGTTGCTCATTGATGTATGTCACCTTCTACAAATCAATCCAGGCACTACACCCAACCAAACTATGTGCATGCTATACAACCGTATTTAAAATCGATAAATTTCCTATAAAATTATTTAAATTACATATTTTCTTAAGTTTAATATTTAAATAATTTTATTGAAGGTTTTCTAAAATTGGGATCGGTTTGTTGGTCCAATAGTTGAATCGAGGGTTGGTTTTGATCAATTCAATGTGAAGGCAAGTTTAAAACAATCACTAATTTGGTAGAATTTTTAAAACAATGATTATATTTTAATAATAGTATTATATTAATGGGGATTTACATATATACCACGCAATTCTTATGTATTTTCATATCTAACACATAAACTTCAATTTGTACATATATAACACCACAATCTTCAACATCACATCAAAAATTATCATCATCACTCAATTTTTAAATGTGAAATGCATCTTTTTAAGCATAGGAAAGTGTTAAATAAGTAAATATCTAATTTTATGTGTTAAAAATGTATGTTATGTATGTAAATCTTCCATATTGATTTCACAGTGATTTTGAAACAATAATGAAATAATTCTTTGATTTCATATATTCTAATGGTCCAATGCAGAAGATAGTGAGATCAATGATATCTAATTGCCATCTTTCCGATTATGTTTAGAGGAATTAAAAAGCTTTTTTTTGTAGAATTAAAAAGTAGAATGTTGTGCTCATTTTTGATATTTTATATAATTTTTGTTATTTTCATTTTTAATATTTGATGTAATTATGATTAGGTGTTTTATATTATGTCACATTGAGATACATTCTAATTAAATATTTAGATGATAAATAGTAACTATTTAAATTTAATTTAGTAATTTTATCTTGTATTTATTATTTTCTAAATTACTCACTTTTTTATGATGGGAATATTGAAGTTGCATTAATGAAAAATTTATTAAAATTAAATTTTATATTTAAATGATTAATTCAAGATAATTATTAATAATCAAACAATGTTTAGTGTATCCTCTGATCAAGCCAAAGACCTTATATCTAATCTATATTAATTTCAGATTTATTATATTATTTATTCTTTATTTGATAATTTATTATGGGTTATATGGTAACTATATAGCCATTACATATGGATGTGAGCAGTAACGCTATGTACTTTTGGGGTTAATGTTTAGAAGGCTCGAGTACAAATCATAACTTGATGGCATGTTAAGTGGCACCCACTTAATGTGCAACAAGATAATTTTGCCAGATGTCTAGAATTGATTTGTAGCTTATGGAAGTAGGTTTTTTACATGTTGATGGTAAAAACAAGGTGGTATTAGTCAACAAAAATATTGCAAAAAATTCAATGAAATTTGGAACAATAGATATATATCTTGTGCAAGATGATGAGAAGATTGATTATGAGATGATACAAATGATGGTGCCAAGCATGTGCTACATTGTATAAAAAAAAAAGTTGCAACATATCATGGCTCATTCACCATGGGTCAATGGGGAGCACACCAATGAGGCCTTTATAGGATCTTTGAGTAGCAATAACATAGTCTATAGTTGATACCACTGCCTGTATCATATAACTACCCTCTCATGATCAATCTCATCGTCATCTTGTTCAATGACTTATGCTAGAATGTTGTTCCAAATTTCATTGAATCGCACCACATTTTTCGACATCAACATGCCAAAATTTACTTATGTGGGCTATAAATCAATTCTAGCCTTCACCAAACTATTGTGCTATATGCCTAGGTAGATTCCACTCAACACACCACTATAATATGAGGGGCACTTAACCAACCCCACTCCTTCCACAACATTGGTTTTAGGTGTAGGCTTCTAGCCATTTTGTCCTGCCTTGGCTTAGTAGTCTCCTTCAGCTCTCTATATAAGTTACCCATGACTATTGCTCCAGTAAAATATAGAGAGATTCTTGATAAATCTTTCATAAGTTGTAGATATTAGAAAAAGAAAAACCTCTTAACTAGAGGTATCTAAAAAAAAATGAATCTAGTATGAATAGTATACATGCCTTAATATGTCTATGATGATATCAAGTTAGTCTTTGTAGGACTTTCTTCTATAAATCCATCTAAGCTATCTAAGAGGTATGCTAGTTTTTTGCCCATGCTTCCTAGTTTTAAATGTTGATAATATATTTAGATCATCAAGGTGGTAGTTTACATAATATTTTGGACAAGGTGGCCACTAGTAAGTCATCGCAATAATCAAACCACCATTCTTATTTTCTATCTATGCCAACTACTATATGACCTACTAATGTAGAGCCATCCACATGAATCATTAATATCATTTCCAAAGACAAAATTCCTATAATCTTGGAAATTAACATGCACATAAATAAAATCATAAATATTAGCTAAATTTATGAGTATCACTTACTCAATTTCTTTCCATACAATTATTGCATATTAACTTAGATTAGACATAAAGTCTTCAACTTGATCACAGGGTACACTAAACATTAAGTGAGTTTTAGAGCTTAACTTGAATTAAACATTTGGATATAAAATTGTTTTCAATAAATTTATCTTTAATGGAAATTCAATATTCCCATCATTGAAAATGTCTGAGAGTAATTTAAAAAAAAATTTTTACATATAGTTACTAAACATTTTTTATGATTACTATTTATCATCTAAATTTTGAATAATTAATGAACATCAATGTTAAACACCTAATCATAGTTAAATAAAATATAAAATTAAACACAACAAAATATACAAATCAATTGAACCTTCCTTCATCACTTGGATCTCAACCAAAATCAATTATATGGTATAATCCCACCTTGCCTTTAGATTGCCAAGGCTTCATTTTTAAACTTGAGTCTCAATTCATTACAAGTGAAATCACTTATAATATGAGCTCTAGCTTCACAACTATCGGCCTCAATTGAAATTATATAACAGGAAGCATACCATTACCACTTGGCCATCTTTCAAAGCTCAATTTTATTTCTCTTTATAATAATAGTCTCGCAGGGAAGATCCCACGTTCTCTTCGCAACCTTTCATCACTCCAACACCTTGATTTATCTAGTAATCAACTAAAGGGGAGCATGCCTAAAGAAATTGCCAATCATCAAGATCGAATACTTGTGTGTCTCTTTCAACATTCTTTCGTGAGGTTGCCAATCTCCATTTTCAACCTTACATCGGTATACTTATTCAAAGATGGAAGGAATAACTTTGAAGGCATGATTCTAACTACTTTTAGAGACAACCTTCCTAATCTTCAAGGACTTCTTATGGCTGATAACATTTTCAAAGGGCCAATCCAAGCTTCATTACCTAATGCTGCTAATTTGAACTTATTGATATGAGCATCAATAAATTTAGTGGAATAATTCCTTCTGGACTTGGAAAGTTGAGACTTCTTACAATATTAAGCTTAATGGCAAATCAGCTCAAGCAAGTGATCAGTTTGGCGATTCATGGATGCCCTTACAAACTGCTCAGAGTTAGAAATATTGTTCTTGAATGATAACAAACTCAATTGAACTTTACCCAGATTTGTAGCCAACCTTTCAGTTTAGATTTAAAACCTACAAATTAGTTTAAACCAAATATTAGGAAGCATTCCATGAGGGATTGGAAATCTCATAAATATGATGATTTTGTATTTAGAACCAAATTATCTCACAGGGACCATTCCAGAAAGTATTAGTAAACTTGCAAGGTTGCAAGTCTTCGGTCTACATCAAGGCATGTTAACTAGAACTACACTATTTTAGATTGGCAACCTAACTCAAATGTTGTATCTTTTTAGAGCAAAATAGTTTCAATGGCCCCATACTACCAAGCATTAGAAATCTTACGAGCCTTGAATTGATGTTACTTGACAAAAATATTGAATGGCAACATATCTAAAGAAATATTTAGATTACCCCTTATATTATTACATAAATTAGATTCTAACTTTCCCATCATTATTCCATTAAATTGGTGGTTTGAAACATGTTGTAGAGCTTCATTTACAAGAAATAAATTGTATGGTGGAATTCCCAATTCAATTAGTGGTTCTATGAGTTTGGAAGTGTTGAACTAGGGATTTAACTTCATTCATACATGGGTGACATAAAGGCCTAGTGGCTCTAAATCTATCAAAAAATATAATGTGGCAAATTCTAGATTCTTTAGGAACATTGAGAAGCCTTCAATACTTGAATTTTTCTTTAATCAACTTGTTGGTTAAGTCCCTAATGAAGGAATTTTTTTGAAAGCAATAGCCATTTCTCTTTTTTTTCTCTCTTTCTAGTGAGAGAAGCTATATGTGACCACAGTCACCCCTCACCAAGGAGTGGGGGGTGGTGGTAAAAGAGGGCACAAGATGGTGGTGGTATGCCTTGAGGTGAGCCACCACCATGAAGGGAGGTGGAGGTGGTTCACAAAGAAGGGCACCGATCGAAGCTCAAGGGAAGGTATGCAAACATTGGCTCCTTGGTGGAGGAAGCTATGGACAGAACGAGGGGAAGAGGCCTCTCGGGGAAGACCTAGGCTCAGCCAATGAGAAGAGGGCGATGGAGCTTGACACCAGAGGCACTGGGGAGAAGTCGAGAGGAAGATTCACGGCCATGATAGAGGTGGAATGCCTTGGATCCAATGGAACAAGAGCTCTGTGAAGGAGCCGCAAACACAAAGAGAAGTGTGAAGCAATGGAAGACTATGGCGTGGATGGATTCCAATGAAAAAGATGTTTTCGGTGGTTCCAAATCGAAATGCTAGCTATAGCGATGTTGCCGTTATGGATATGGATTCTAGCCAACGGCAACGGAGGTATCATTGGCGCGCACGACAATCATGAGGCAATGCGGCATTCTACGTAGGCTGACTTTTGATCATGGAGGTGAGAGAACATTGCGACACGGAGGCGGCCCCGCCACCCAATGGAGCAATTAACTCACACACACAAAGAACTAACTGGAGGGCGAGCACGAGAACGTACTAGACTGAAAAATTAAAATACGAGAGGATGGCGAATTGAAGTGCACCATGGATCGACCGCAATTGTTAATAGAATTCGCCAACCCCGGTTCTATCGACAAAGATAGCCGAATTGCGGTATGCACAATGTGATCTCCCTAAGAGTCGGTGAGTCGACGGCTTTAGGGCAAGGCATCTCTGGATTTGAGATGGCACACTAGATACAAAGCTGTGGATGTCAATTCTCAGTTCTTGAATTGGAGGGTAAACCACATACCTCGATTTCTTGAATGTGAACACGACACACAACTTTTGTCGAAATGCAGAAAAGCTCCAAGGAATTTGGCCAAACAAAAGCAACTGATGTCCCTATGCATGAGCTGGTTTCTCCATCCAGTCCTCAGAAGTCACCATATATTTCAGTCAAAGGATCGGTTTTCCCAAAGCCAACAACCAAGCATTTTCAATTCAAAGGGCAGACATGGCAAGTTCTAGCTTACCAAAACATGCCTCTACCACAAGACAAAAGGGGTCATAAGTTTACAAACAATGCTTGAAGTGACCATAGGTGGTCCCACTATAAATATAAATTTGAAGAAGTCCAAGACAAAGAAGGAGTGTGTTTGATAACCACTCCATGCAAAACAATATCAAAGGTCGAAGCGACTTGTTGGAAAATCTAGGCAAGAAGCTCCTTCTACTACCTCAACATTGATCCAGACTAAATGGAGTCAATGGGGAATTTTGAGTTGGTCCTTGTTGGCCCAATTGCTTTTATGTATTTTCCAATCTATTGAAGGACGCAGTTCTAGCAATGGACTGGTTTATCAATACAACGCCATCGCTATGGATAAATGGACCCCACTTTCTCTCCATTCACTAACAGTTTGACCACACCTCGTGGATGCGACTGACTACCACTCATTTATTGGGATGACAACAACCTCGCTTATAGCTTCATTCACAATGAACCATTATGGATGGATAACCAAACTAGCAAATGGGGCAAAGCACATATGCTAGGATTTGTGTCAAGATCGATCTATCAAAATGACTCCCCGGAATATGGATCCATGGCTACAACGCTTCTTCCAAAAGGTGGAGTATGAAGGAATTTCACAATTATGCTTTAAATGTGGAATAGTTGGCCATAAAAGTTTTCCTTAAAGGAAAAATGCATGCTCCTATCAATCCTTTCCTCTCCTCTCCCTCTGTTCCACAAACCCATTGCAAAACCGACCAATTCCAAGGTCGTACAAGAACAAAAACGACCTATGCAAAATAATTCAGAACTCAACATGTCTTTCCCTCATTGATCAAGTGTTGATCCTCCTTTTCTAGAACAAGTTCAAGAACCTAAAGCCACATCCAACATACCCATGAACCAGCACTCCCTCCAAGAGGACGTGATCGAAACAACAGTATAACCCATGCAGATTGCAAGAACTTTTCAGCACCACTAGTCAAAGGAAAGGAACGTATGGACACTATACAGGAGAATGACTTGGATAAGTCTTACGCCATGGTCACTAGTCACAAGGAAGAAAATAGGCCTCCCAAAGCTGAAACTCAGTCCAAAGGAGGCACTCCCAAAGCAAAAAGCAGATCAAAGCAAATCCAAGGGAGGAAGAGATAATCTGTTCCATGACTCGTGAGGAATGAAATGCTAAACAAACTCACCATGTCCAAAAAGAGGATGCATCCACATCCCAAATGCAAATGCAAATCCAGCAACTAGAGGAGGGAAGATGCCACTACTCTATTCAAACACAAAGAAACCTAAGAGTGCAAAGCCATGTAGCACACTTTCAACGGAACTTCTCTTGGACCAATCAAAGTCATCCCAAGGAAAAAAAAAGAGTGAATTCCACATCGACAAGGGGAGGTCTCCCGCAACGTCCACCCATGACCTCCATCATTATGTGGAATTGCCGGGTCCAAAAAAAAAGGCCACTCTCTCTTGGAGAGCACCATGCTCTCTTCATAGCCTTATAGAAACCAAAGTGGAGGATGTCACAAGGAAGGAAATTGATAATATTATAATCGGGATTTTCTACACCAACCAGTAGGAATATGAGGTATCCTTGCTCTTTGGAGAAGTGACTTAATCACTTTCTCTCTATTGTGCAAAATGAACAATGCATTGTTGGACATACAAATCGGATAAAGCTATATGGAGGCGACCATTTGTTATGCTAACAAAGACTATCACACTCGCGGAGACTTTGGGACACCTTAACTCCTTTGTTGAATACCAACTTGCACCATTGTCTGAGATTTTAACGCATCTATGAGGAAAAAGACAAAAAAAGGGGAAAGTTTTAAAAGCTCAGGCCAATGAGATGATGGAGTTCCTCACCAATGGGGGACTTACATGAGTGACTTTACCGCCCTAGATTCACATGGACCAACAACAAAGATAAAAATAGAGGGGGCTTGATCGCTTCCTTATCAACTCCATTGCTTCCAACCTCCTCCCCCTTGCACAAATTAAACACCTTCCAAGGATTGCATCAGATCATTGCCCCATTCTTCTCCAAATCTTCTAAGGAGAGGAAATCACAATGGCTGAAATTTGAAGACACCGGCTTTATCCTATGGTTTGGAAATTAGTGTGGAAAAGTTAAAGCAACTATGAAGGGTCCAGGCTGAAAACTTGATGTAAAATGCAGCATTACTAAGGAACTTATTCTATGATAAAACAAGCTCAAAGATTTGAGTCAAAGGGACACCCTCCAAGAAGAAATTCTGCAGCTGCAAGAGGTTGATTGCTCTCCTCAAGGGATGACCGAAGCAAGAAAGAGACCTCCACTCAAAGCAAATGAGCTGAACTCTACCCTTGCCCATTTATCTTTGGGGCAAAAAGAGCTAAAGGTGTGAAGAGGGGATGCCAACACACATTACTTTCATCTAAATCGCTAGAAAGAGGTCCAATAGAATTAACACCCTCAAACTTGATGATGGCCAAGTTACGAGGACCCATTTAATCAACCAAGCTTTTATGAACTTCTTTCAATAAGTGGAGGGCACATCCTATTACCACCAACAACAATTGGCCTTCCTTTGAAATCGACCATCTCACCTGTGTCTGATCTTGGATGAGGATACTAATGAGGTTGAAATTTGGGAGGCGGTCAAATCGATGGGAGCTAATTGCACTGGTATTGATGGCATCACAACATCCTTTACAAACACTTTTGGAGGATTATTGGCCAAGATGTTGTGCGCTATCAAGGAGTTTTTTGTAGTGGCACTATGATTCCTCAATGGAAGGAAACCTTGGTTGTTCTTATACCTAAGTCCTCCAATGTTGATTGTCCTGCAAAATATAGACCCATAAGCCTTTAGAACTGCTACAAAGTCATAGCAAAGATCCTTGTACAATGAAAACATTCTACCAAATCTCATCTCTCAAGAGGTGCATTTGTGCCTTCTAGATCTATCTCCACCACCGCTTGGCCCAAGAAATCATGAATAAATTCCAACACTCCACCTCAAAGGAAGGTTTTATGGCAATTAAAATTGACATGGAACAAGCATCTAAAAAAAATGAGTTGGGAAACCTTAGCCATCATCCCTGAGATTTGGATTACCTATGAAGTTTTAATTGGCTCTGCATTTCCTCGCCTTCCTTCTCCCTCTTGTTAAATGGGCAAAGAACCTGGATACAAGCGGTGGCTACAAGGGTGCCGTTATCTCTATCTTTTATCTTTGCTAGCTCTCTTTAGCCATCAAGCAACATGGTGCTGAATTTGGTGTGCCTATTGCAACCTGAACACGATATCACACCTTCTCTATGTGATGACATTTTCGCCACCAAAGCTTCCATGGCTCAAAAAAGGTGTCCTCCATATTAAAAAATTACTAAAGGGCAAAATAGATCAATGCAACCAAACACATAGTTTAAAGAAAGCCACACATAGATGGAAGGCCAAGAATCACCAGCTCACGGAAGAGTGGAGGAGCTTGATTACTTGGGCATCAAGCTTGCCATGAGGAAGTTAAAAATTGCAGATTTTCATCAACTCCTCCAAAAGGCTAGAGACAAAATCAGCTCTTGGGAGTTAGACACCTTTCAATGGGCCGACTTACACTCATAAGGACATCCTTGTGCATCTCTATAAAATAAATAATACACCGTAATTCCCAAGGGAATTATGAGAGGGATTGAAAAGCTTGCTAGGAACTTCCTTTGGCAAGGAAACAACAACCATCATTGCATACACTATGTTCTTGGAACAAAATCTGCATGTCAACCAACAAAGGAGGCCTTGGACTACACATGGCTGAAAGCTGGAATGGACCCTTAAGGGCTAGAATGGCTTGGGAATTCTCTCTAAACCCACCAAGCTGCTCCACAAGTGCTTGATCGAGAAGTATGGGTTGGAATGGCATAGGGAACCCAAGTGGGAGACTCCAATTGCTGGAAAATTATTCAATGGTGCTTCCACCTTGAACCGAATTTAAAATGGAGAATTTGCAATGGCAAAGAGGTGGACTTTCTAAACTCCATTTGGATATCCGACCCACCGCTGTCCAAATACATTTCTCAACATGGAGTGCATGGAGGAATGGAAGGTGGAAGAGTGATTGCAAAGTAACTGAAACTAAAAATCTGCACATCCTTTTGGATTGGAGCTTGCTGAACTCATCTCCAACATTTCTATTGAAGAGGAACATCAACATGACATCCCAGAGCTCATCAAGGCACCTATGGGGACAACTCTCACATCCATTTTATACAAAATCTGCTTTGCTAAAATTTCAATTTACACCATGCAATTTGAAACTCCCACCTGTGGAAAAGCTACGGTGGTGGCTCATCAACGACTCCTTGCCAAACAACACGGCTTTTTGGAGGGGTTTAACTCACACCACCCTTGCCCTTGGGGTGTAATCGATGAGAGACACTGAACACATTGCTGTCCAATGTCAAACAACATTATCATTTTGGCAACATAATGTTTTCAATCCCAATTTTCAGCAATTTGCAAGATTTACTCCAAGCACTCACTAAGGTGCAGCTGACAACTTATGTTGGGCTAGAATGTATTGTGCAATGTACCGTGTGGATAAGTCGACCGCCAAGACTCACGGTAGCCATGGTACCAAGACTGCCATTCTAAGCTTTACACATTCTTCCTCTTATCCTATCCGAAGCAATGGGACATCACCCGCCTTATGATCAAACTAAATTTGTGGTGTCCTCCCCTCCGGCGGATCAAGGCTAACGTGGATGGCTCACTCCTTCCCAATGGGGTGGCCGATATTGCAGTGGTGCTAAGGGATGCAAATGGCAACTTCCTCAAAGCCATGGGTCATTGTTTTCAGCATTGGGACAGCACATCTGTTGAACTGGAGGCTATGCTCTACACTAGCAAAATTATTGAACCGTGGATGATGAATACAAGGAATTATCATTGAAGGAGATAATAAAGGTGTGGTGGATCACCTCAAACTTTCTCTTAACAATGAAATATGGCGTAACCGACTGGATGCTCGACATCGCTTTCTAAAGAACTTCCACATTATTTTTTGTATACACAAATAGATCTAACAACACTCTTGCTTTTTTGTGATATAGCTACTAGCTTTGATTTTGTATGGCATAGTCTAGATAATCACACTATTCCCAGCTTTTTTGCTCTTTTGGAGGAGGATAGGAAATATGTTGTTAGTAGCTAGTTTTTTGCTTTCTTTAGCAGTTTTTTCTACATTGTAATCAGTTTTTTTATTATCAATGCAAATGCATCTTTTCAGCAAAGGAAATTGTGGGCTCTATGGTGGAGTTTCAGACTTGCATCTTCTTTCATGTCCCCAGATTAGTTCATATGAAAAAAGAAGGCAACCATGATTGGCACTATTAATGATTCTCTTACTAAGCATGGTAGGCTTCTCTTTGATCATCTTCTCCATATTATGCTTTAATTGCAGAAGAACAAATTCTATGAAGAATTCTTTCAATCCAAAAGTCATAGAAGATGTATATCCAAAGGTTTCTTATGTAGAACTATTGAGGGCAACTAACAGGTTCTCACCAGCCAATCTACTAGGAATTGGACAATATGGTTCTGTGTACAAAGGTTCATTAGACAATTATGGATGCAAAACTGTGGCTACTAAAGTCTTTAACCTTCAACAACAAGGAGCTTCTATAGCCTTTGAAACTAAGTGTGAGGCCCTAAGGTGCATCAGACATCTGAATCTAGTAAAGATCATAACTTGTTGTGTGGGGATTGATTCAGAAGGTGATGATTTCATTGTTATAGTCTTTGAAATCATGATAAATGGTAAGTTAGATACATTGTTTCATGCTAAGGGCTACATGATGGAGCATCTTTGACGACCAAAAGGGTAGACATTGCCATAGACATCGCAAATGCACTTTGCTACCTTCATAATGATTGTGAAACACCCATAATTCATTATGATCTGAAACCGAGTAATGACCTTCTTCATGATAACATGGTTGCTCATGTGGGGGATTTTGGCCTTGCTAGGCTTCTTCATAGAGCTGTGAACAATCCATTAAGTGACTCAGATCAAACCACTCATGTGATAAAAGGAATCATTCGGTACACTGGTATTAATCTTTACTCTTCACCCTTCAATTTGTTATAGTTATAACCTTTTTCTTATTATATTGAAATGTGTAATGATTCAAGATGCTTACTTTATAGAATATGGTGTAGGGGGCCAAATTTCTACCATGGGGGATGTTTATAGCAATGAAATCCTTCTCATGGAGTTGTTTGTTGGAAGGAGACCTATAAACATAAATTTTAAAGATGACATAAACATACATAAGTTTGTAGAAATAGCAATTTTAGGCCGAGTCATGGATGCCATTGATCCCAAATTGCAATTGCAATTTCATGATGAAGTTAAAATGACATTCAATCAAGTAGTGAAATTTATGATTGTTTGATTTTGCTTTTACAATTGAGCCTTCAATGTTCAAAGAGTGGCCAAGAAAGAGAATAAGCATGGCATATGAGAGAGTTGCATTCAATAGGAGATGCATGTTTTGAAGCTCTTATAATAAAATTGGCCATAAAATAAAGATAAGTAAAATCATAATTGGATCAAATTATTGTCGAATTTAGTTGTGACAAATTCTAAGATTTGTTAGCTCCTGTAATATTTGGAAGAATTAGTTTTATAATTATGGTGAAATGGAGGAAATGTATGAGATATGTGAAATAAGTTATAATTTGGCTGAATAAAATTTATAATTTGATATGCAATTCAATCTTTTGAATAATATTTTATTATTGACACGATTAGAATTAAGTTTTTTTTGGTCAAGTAATATATTTAAAAAAATTTAGGAGAGGATATCGTTTTGAGAAGACATATCCCTCAATTTTTTAGCTCCCTCTTTGTGTTCTATGTTTTGTTATTAACATAAGTAATTGATTTTGTTTAGTCAAAAATCTTCTTAAAAGGAAGAATTAGTTGTTTAAAAGATTTAAATTTATAAAATAATTTTGGGTCAATTTTTTACTAAATATTGAACTATACTTTCTTGATTTTGATATATGTACACATAAATTTTATTTAGAATATGAGTCCATCCCTCATTATAATTTCAAAGACAAGCATTTCAAAGTAACAATTCTTCATGATGACCAAGTTGCTAGAAAATCATAATCAGAGACAATCCTATTATAAGATACTCTTAAATTTCAAGAACAAAAAAAGTACTTAAGGAACTATATATATATATTTTTTTTGTTTATAGAATCAATGAAATTATCAATTTTAAAACTTAAGATCTTATAGTAGACATATTATTTTCCTACTTATTATTATATCATGAATATATATTTTATTAAAGGTTAAAGAAAAAAAAAATTAAAAAACATAAGCTAAAATCCTCTAATAAAAGCTTTTCTATCTTACTTTAAAAGCAGAAACACGATAATTAACATCTTGTTTGAACTTACATCTTTAACTAATATTTGTAATAAAACTATTTATATATAATCAAGTTAGAGCCTTTCTAGTCACCCTTAGCTTGAGCTTGAGCTTTACTATTTAATTGAGTTTGAGCGAGCTTTAGCATTATTTTATGAGTTTGAGTTAGCTCAGAAGGCTTATTTAGTATGAAATAAATAATATCCTTATGATTCAAGGAATTATTATGATAAAAAAGTAAAAATTAGAAGAAAATTAAAAAAAACTTAATATAAAGGAATATGATAAAATTTTAAATATTTTTAATAATGTAATTTTAAAATTTTAAAATATTTTTATTAATATTTGTTAATCAAGCTAGCTTGTGAACTAATGAGTCGGGTTGACTTGAGCTTGTTGTTTTCATTGAGCCAAATCGAAGCCAACTTACAGTCGGCTTGATTGACTCCTTTTATTTCTCACACATATGAGTGTGATGTGTTGTTTATTAGAAGATTTTTAGGTATCAAATAAATATAAAATTTAACTTTGTCATTATTTTCTTAATCATGGAACTAGCTATATTTTATATTTTGTGAAGGAAAACAATGAATTATATGCATTTAAACATTCAACAAAATTTTTATTAACTATGATACTTATAATAGTCATGAACAATAGAAAAGTGTAATATAAATCAATTTACATATGCATATATTATATATGATAATAATAATAATAATAATAATATAAATATATATATAAATATTAAATATTAAATAAATAAAGAAATATATAATAATAATAATAATAATAATAATACAAATCTTAAATATTAAATATATAATAAACTTAATAATAATAATAAAATTAACTATAATTAAGATTAATCTATTATATAAGCCAAAATGGATAGCATTTTAAATACATATATGTACTTTATAATTTAAATTACCACTATTAAAATTAATTAGAATATGATTAACATTATGCAAAAATACTAATAATAAAAAAAGGGATACAGTGTAATGACATGAATAATAATTATATGCATTAAATAAAGTCGGCTAATTATTAAATAAAATTATTTTATAATTTTGTATTAAAATTATCTAAATTATTAAAACTTGTATGGTTTGAATTCAACACCTAATCATAATATAAAACACCTAATCAAGCACAACAAAGTATACAAATAAATTCAACACCTAGTTAAATTCAATTTTTTAATAAACCATTTTTTAAATTTCATTTTACACACACACATATATATATATATATATATATATATATATATATATATATATATATATATATATATATATATATATATATATATATATATATATATATATATATATATATATATATATATATATATATAAAGTAGAAGAAGTTATCTAAGCAGCAATATTGGTAACTCTATGGCCCATTAATTGCTATGACTGATTACCTAAGCAAAGACTTATTAGTGGAAGACTAAGACTTTGATTTTTGAAGTATTTTCTCTCAAAAACTTATTAGGATGTCATAAAATTTTTTGTTTGTATTTTTGAAAAGCATCAGAGTGTGAAAACAATTTAAATATAACTACAAAATAGTGCTTTATTAGCGTAAGTTTTCTATAAATTTAATTGATTGTGTTCCTATAAAGCCGATATCATCTGAGTTCCATCAACAAGCCTTCTAATCTAAACAAGCATTTCTTCTTATGAATTTATTCTCATTCTTCTTCTGTGGTGTGTTAACCATTGCTTCCGCCACCACCTTGTTAAGCAACATCACTAACAAGGTGGCACTTCTTGCTTTCAAGGTTCAGATAACTAATGACTCATCAAGGGACTTGCACTCATGGAATGACACCATAGATATTTGCAACTAGGAGGGTATCTCCTGTAGAAAGAAGCATAAGGGAAGAGTTGTGTCGATCAACCTCAGCTCTTGTGGCCTCACTAGCTACATCTCCTCTTCAATAGACAACCTCACCTCCTTCATCACTTGGATCTCAACCAAAATCAATTCTATGATATAATCCCACCATCCCTCTTTGATTGCCAAGGCTTCATTTTTGAACCCGAGTCTCAATTCATTACATGGTGAAATCCCTTTTATAGCTATAACTTCATAACTATTGACCTCAATGGAAATTATATAACAGAAACATTCCATCATCACTTGGTCATCTTTAAAGCACATTTGTTTCTCTTTCCAATAATAGTATCACGGTAAGATCTCTTCTCTTGGCAACCTTCATCACTCCAACACCTTGATTTATCCTAAAATCAACTTGAGGAAACCATACCTAAGGCAATTAGCAATCATTAAAACATGGAATACTTACGTGCCTCTATCAACATGCTTTTAACAGAGTTGCCAGCCTCCATTTTGAACCTTTCATCGATATCGCTTTAGCATGATAGGGAACATTTTGAAGGCATTCCAATACTTTTGGGAGCAACCTTCTTAATCTTCAAAAACTTCTAATGAGTCTTAACTAATTTATAGGTCTAATTCCTCCCTCACTATCTATTGCTTCTAAGTTGTATTTTATTGAAATAAACAGTAACAAGTTTAATGGAATAATTCCTTCTATACTTGGAAGGTTGGGAGGTCTTTCAAGGTTATTCTTATATTCAAATCAACTAGAAGCTAGTGCCCATAACTGTTGGCAATTTGGATGCTCATAATTAGAGTTATTGTTCTTGGATGATAATAACCTCAGTGAAACTCTACCTAGCTCCATAGCAAACCTTTCTACTAGGATTTCATATGAATTAAATATCTGGAAGCATTCCAAATGATATTGACAATCTCAACAATCTAATAATTTTGGCTCTAGAACAAAATCATCTCATTGGAGCCATCCTAAATAATATCGGTAAGCTTGCAAGGATGCAATACTTGAGTCTACATCATGGCATGCTAAGTCAAACTCTACCTCTTTCTATTGGCAACCTCGCTCAAATGTTATATTAGTATTTAGATAGCAATAGTTTCAATGGCCCCATACAACCAAGCATTGGAAGCCTTAAGAGCCTTGAATTTTTGTTCATTGACAATAATAATTTGAATGGTTGCATACCTAAAGAGATTGCCAATTTAATCTCTATTATAAGCCTTAGGTTAGATTCCAACTCTCTCATTGGTACAATTCCATCAAAAATTGGTGGTTTGAAAAACATTATAGACCTCTATTTACAAAACAAAATAAACTACTTTGTGAAATTCCAAGCTAAATTAGTGCTTGTATGAGAAGTGTTGGACATAAGCTATAACTTGATTCAAGGTACTATCCCTCCATCTAGCGGTGACTTAAAAGCCAAATAGTACTAAATCTATCTAAAATAATTTGATAGGATAAATTCCAAAAGCTTTGGGAATGTTGAGGATTGAATATTTAAATATTTCATTCAATCATCTTGTTGGTGAAGTCCTTAGTGAGTGGATCTATCAAAGCAACAATAGTATCCCTCCAAGTAAATGATGGGCTTTGTGGTGGAGTATTAGACTTTCATCTTTTTTCATGTCTCGATATAAGTTCGTATAAAAGAGAAGAGAACTATAATTGCCATTTATTAGATTTAACTCAAATTTATTTATAATTCAAGTTGGCTTAACCACATCTTTAATAAAATTCCAACTAAAGTCCAATTAATGAAAGGACTTGAATTGTTTTAATATCCCAAAAGAACGCTCATTTTTTATTAAAATCGCAATCATTCACCTATATCCATCTTAAAAATTTTATTATATTAAATTTATATTATGATTCAAAATAAATTATGTCTAAAATAATAATTATTTTCTTAAAAATAAAAAACATCTAAAAATTATTTTGAGTATTTTGAAAATAATATGATTTCATTTTAATAATAAGTTATTAAAACATTTTAAAATATATAAAAAATTTAAAATTTTAAATATCATTAACATTGATCAAATAAATAACACCTAAGAATTATATGAAAATAAGTCTTTCTAAAATTAATTAGAAAGAGTGCCCGCAATTTTATATTAAAATTACCTTTACAATTTTATTGATTTGAAGTCAAAAGATCATATAGTTATTAATATGGCGTTATGCTAAACCAAATTAAAATTAATTAGAAATTACGGTAAATTTTAAAATAATTAATGTAAACTCATTAATTATTTATAATTAACTTCATTAATTTATTTAGAATTTACATATTATATTGGCTAGAATTGAAATCATGAAATCAATTTGAATATAAAATGAAAAGCTAACATTTACTATTAGAAGAAACACAAGCCATTTTTTAATAGTAGAAGAAACACAAGCCATTTATATAGAAAAGTTATAAATGTAAATATTTTGGGTGTCAAAGGTATAAATATTTAAGAATTATGGTATGTGTTGTATCCATTCTTGTCTCCATATTGTAATTATAGAAAACAAATCATATGAAGCACTCTTCCAATATAAAAATCATAGTAAATGTATATCCAAAGGATTCTTATTTAGAACTAATGAGAAGCGACTAATCAGTTCACCTATCAATCTATTTGGAATTGGAGAATATGGTTCAGCAAAAAAAGCTCTTTAGAGAATTATAGATACACAATTGTGGCCATCAAAGTCTTTAACCTTCAACAACAAGGAGCTTATAATGTCTTCCTAGCTGAGTCTGAGGCTTTGAGGCGTATTAGACATCAAAATCTAGTAAAGATTATTATCTGTTGTGTGGGCATTGATTGTAAAGGCAATGATTTCATGTCTATAGCCTTTGAATTCATGATAAATGGTAATTTAGAGACATTGTTACATACTAAGGATATAGAGCATCTTGACTAATCAAGAGATTAGACATAGCCATAAACAATGCCAATGCACTTTGTTACCTTCACCATGAGTGTAACACCAAATTTTCATTGTGATTTGATGCCAACGCTTCTTGATGGTGACATGGTTGCTCATGGGTGATTTTGGCCTTGCTAGTCTTTTGCATGGAACTATGAACAATCTACTAAGTTACTCTATTCATAGCACTCCTATGATAAGAGGAACCATTGGTGGTCCTAGTAATAATCTTTATTTTCATCCATCATTTTTTTTGCAACTATGAATTTCTTTTTTCTTATTATATTGAAATTCCTGAATCAAGATGGTTGCATTCTAGAATATGGTTTAGGGAGTCAAGTTTCTACCATTGGGGATGTTTATAGCTATGGAATTCTCCTCTAGAGTTGTTCACTAGGAGGAGACTGACAAAATTTTCAAGGATAGCTTAAACCTGCATAAGTTTGTAGAAATGGCAATTCTAGATCAAGTCATGGAAGTTATTGATCCAAATATGTTATAATTTCGGGATGCGTGGCATTTGATCAGGAGCACAACTTATGATTGTTTGACTTCAATTTTATAGTTGAGCCTTTTATGTTAGAAAGAGTTTGCAAAGGAGTGAATAACTATGAAGATATTGTAGTAGAATTGCATTCAATAAAATATGCACATTCTAAAGCTAGCTTACAGGTAATAGACCATAAAATAGAAATGAGTAAAAATCATAATTTAGATAAAATCATTATTTGTAATTCAATTTGACTAATTCCAAGGTTTGTTGCCTCTAAAATAAATGGAAAATTTTACTCATAATTACAATGAGGTGTCCATTGTGCTCTTTACAATAATGTCATTTACAACTTTGTGGGTAAAGTGTGCCATTTTGGATGAAATGCCATATTCTAAAATTAATGCTTTGTAAAACATAGATTTTTTAATCTCTAAAAAATTCAAAGAGTTTGTTTTGAAAGATTAGGGTTTTAGAAATTTATTGTCTATTTGAGATGCAACCACTTGAAATTGTGCTATAGGATCTATTCTAGTATGTGAAGTCTAATGTAAAGGACCATTGTTCAATTGCTAATTGATGAAAGATAGATTCTAAATATGAAATCTTTTTGAATAATTTGATACCAAAAATTTGGTTATGCCACATTTCACATTAGAATTAGATTTTATTTCAACTCTTCTAACTCAACCCATTAAAACAAGTGCATGGAATATTAATTTAAACGAAATCTAAAGTGCACACAAGTAATTAAGGTTATGGTGAAGGAAAGATTTAACACTTGACGTAAGAGTATTGCATTTAAGCAAATACAAAGTTTACTATCAGATAGCATATGAAAATTCAACACATTAATCACCACATAAACATGAATATATGCAAATGCAACCAAAGAGCAAGAGTACACAAATATATATTAATGTGGTTCAACTCCAATAACCTATATCCACAACCATATCACTCTCTCTTGAGAAATTTATTGTCCTCTCTATACATGATGTACATCGAGAATCATTACATCTTCCTACTCTTCTATATAATTGATGAGTAGTACATCACCATCCTTTTCTTAAAGGAGAATAATTGATTTTCTTATCTTTACCAACTCAACATAATGGATTGAAGAATTTTTTGCATATTTTGAATCAATATGCTTTTCAAACATGGAGTGATAATTAATACAACTATTTTATTAAATAATGATATGAGTTAGTGTATATTTGATGTAGAACTATATATGATTATTTGCATTATTAGAGATTATATTTTACTTCAAGAATAATTGAGAAGTGTATTAAAATATTTGCAAGATATAGAAGGACCAACCATGAAAATCTAATAAAGAGCCCAAAAAATATCAAGATAAAGATCGGAGCAATGGAAGGTTCAATTATAAAATCCAAGTGTCCAAGCAATAGACAAATCAAGGCTCATTACAAGAGACCAATCAAGAAGAAATATTTAAATATTGAATTTTATTTTAAAATTTTAGATTTATATTGTTTGTAAATTTTGATTTTGAGAATATTTATGGTAATTACTAAAATAATGAAAGATATTAGGAAGGTGGTTGACACCTTCCTCATTATTGACCACTTACTCTCTCCCAAATTCTCAACCCTTTTGTTTTTAATGGTCACATTGTAATCTTTCTAAGGCTATCTTGTAATGAAACTTTTCAACTTTGTAATGATAAAACTAATTTGGAGAATTTCTTTCTTCATGTTAGTTCTTAGTGGTTTAACTTTATTTTGAGGAGGGATTGATCTTTATCTTGTAAGAACCTCTAATCCTATTTCAAAATTTCTCCTAAATCATTCTATCTAATATCCTAATTACTCTATAAATCGAACCATCTATCAAAGTCCTTGAATCCACTCTAAAACCTTCTTGAAAGCTCACATTTTAAACTAGGTAAATGCAATCTAATCTTGATATTTTCACCATTATAATGCTTTAAACCTTAGTGAACTCCAAATGCTTCAAATTATAAGTTCACATCTTATGTTAACTATCCACCATCATTCCCCCACATTTAGATTACTTTAAGTCTTTTTCTCAAAAGAGATGATAAAGATCAACCCAAATTAACTGGTTTGTACTATCATTGCTTGTCTAAAATTGAATAAAAAAATCCACCTTAACACTCACCTCAATGCTTTTAAAAAATGCAATGAAGCTCACATGATGTGAGGCTTACACTCAAAGCATGCCTCACCACAAATTTTGTGAGGCATGTGATTTTATATCTATATTTAAAAAAAATTAACTATAAGTTTCAATTACTCAAATAACACATACAACAGCAACTAGTATCATGATAGATAATAATTTTCTCTCGTGCCCTCTCCTCTCTTCATGTATTATTTTGGACCACCAATATCATTACTTATGATGCTTTTACTTTGATATTAGATAATTGGAGTGGGAGAGAGAAACTTATTATTTTAAACTTATATTAAATTATTGATTAGCTCTTACTTTGATATATATATTAGTTCATGTTAGTATAAGAGTTCTTATTCCATGATTGATGTCAAGATATTACTATGTTACTTGACTTATTACTTTCTACTATTAAGATATTAGTATATTGCATTTTAATATGTTAATAATTTAGAATATTAATATCATTTCTTTCTTTTTACTTTGAAGTTTGTACAATACTTCTTACTCACAATTAATTGATTTTGAGGGTTACCTCAAAATACCTTGAGGCGACACCTTGTCTCATAATGAAAAATGCCTCAATACTCAATGTAATTTTAAACTTCACCGATTGGTCTTATCTTTACTAAATCACTCAAAAGTCCTTCCTCATTTTTGGTACAAAAAGTCTAGATCACAAGTTAACATCTTAAGCCATAATCATAAACTTTAGCCATTCACCTATTAAAAAAGTCATTTCAAAGTGATTTTAAATTAGCCCAAACTTTTATTGGCTAACCCATCTACTAAATCCATTTAATTCAATCATCCCTCCACTAAAACATCTATCACTCCTCACCTTAAATTTAAGTATCATATTTATTTTAATTAGTAATTCTCACCAAAGTCTACTACCACCACCATCAATCATATTTGAGGATGTCACCTAACTATTATATGAATTTAAGAAATGTGCCTTGATGGATTTTTTAATGAATTACCACTTGGGCATGCATATGCCTTTGATTTGATTCCTTGATCACAATTTCTTAGGCCACATTATAAAATTGATATAACTGATTAGATCTATTTCTTTTGCAAAGATTGATTTGATGAATTGTTTATCATGCAAGATTTGTAAAGAGTGATGAATAGAATTTTAAGCTAAAGATGATATATATAAATGATTAGTAATGCCTTTTAGATTGACAAAACATTGAACATTTTATGAGAATCAACTATAGTTGGACCTTTATTGAAAAATTTGTAATTATACTTTATCTGGTAAAAAATTGGGATCTGAGTGTTGAGGGAATCATATTGAAAATTTCTGTTGATTGGTGGAGATTGTACATCTCCTTTGCATTTTATGGTGATGGATTATTGTTTTTTTGCGGTTTTTTTGAGGGTCTTGTCCCTAGATGTTATAAGAAAAATATTTGGATGGTTTAGGGAATTTCCTTCATCTTATGGCTGTACCAATCTAGCTATGAGTGCTTCCTAAGACTCCTTTGGCACTATTAATGCTACAACCAAGGTAAGAACGATTTTGATATATGGGTTATCAATCAAAAAAGTTTATATCCTATCATTTTTTCAAATATGAAGTTGGATATCATGTTACTTGGTGATGATGTGGTAGTGGCATTATCTCTCAAGGGATTGTTTCCTTTGCGGTTTGGGTGAAGCCATTTCATTGTCTCCTTGTTCTTATTATATAGTTTTAAATTGAATGGTGGGTTTTCTATTGATAAAAGATGAAATTGTTTGTTCTTTGGTGTATATGTCCCTTTGGATGGGGATTTGAGTATAGCATTTAGCTAAATGTGTGCCTAATGTCAAATATTTGGCTATTTATGTTCATGAGGATTATGGGTGAATTGGTGGGTTTTCATTATTATCTCTAGGGGTGGCTTAAAAAGCCTAAGAGTACTAAATCTATCTAAAAATAATTTGATAGGATAAATTCCAAAAGCTTTGGGAATGTTGAGGATTGAATACTTAAATATTTCATTCAATCATCTTGTTGGTGAAGTCTTTAGTGAGGGGATCTATCTGAATGCAACAATAGTATCCCTGCAAGTAAATGATGGGCTTTGTGGTGGAGTATTAGACTTTCATGTTTTTGCATGTCTCGATATAAGTTCATATAAAAAGAGAAGAGAACTACAATTACCACTAGCAATCCTTTTACCAACTATTGTACCATTCTCTTTGATCATCTTCTCCATATTATGCCTTAAGTAATAAGAAGAAATCTTTTAAAGGTTTCTACCAATCCAAAATTCATGGAAGATTTCATCCAAAAGTTTCTTTTCTAGAATTGGTGGGAACTGGGTTCTCACCCGCCAATCTACTTGGAATTGGACAAAATGGTTCAGTAAAGGCTCATTAGACAATTATGGATACACAATTGTGGCTATCAAGACTTTAACCTTCAATAATGAGGAGCTTCCAAAGCCGAACAATGTGTGAGGCACTACATGATCACATTGAAATCTAGTATAGATTATTACTTGTTGTGTGGACATCAATTCAAAGACAATGATTTCATGGCTATAGTCTTTGAATTCATGGAAACAGAGATTTAGATACATGGTTACATTTGAGGATATTGAGCATCTAGACTTTGCTACCTTTACCATGAGTGTGTCGCGGTTATAAGAGATTATACAAAGCCATAAACATCGCCAATGCACTTTGCTACCTTCATCATGAGTGTGAAACACCAATTATTCGTTGTGATTTAAAGCGAAGAAATGTCCTTCTTGATGGTGACTTGGTTGCTCATGTGGGAGATCGATCTATATACAATCCACTAAGTGACTCATAATACTCTGGATAAGAGGAACCATTAGGTATATTTAGTAACAATCTTTATTCTTCAACTTTAATTCACTAGACTTATGAATTTTTTTCTTATTATATTAAAATATATAATGATTCAATATGCTTTCCTCTAGAATATGGTCTAGGGAGTGATTTCTCTATGGGGATGTTTATAACTATGGAATTCTTATGTTGGAGTTGTTCACCGGAAGAAGACCTATTGATAGAATTTTAAGGATGGCCTAAACCTACATAAGTCTAGAACTAGCAATTCCAAATCGAGTCATTGAAGTTATTGATCCAAACTTACAAATTTAGTTGAACACGAAAATGACACTCAATCAAGCAAAGGTGCAACATATGAATGTCAATTCAATTTTACAATTGAGCTTTTATGTTCTAAAGAATTAGCAAGAGAGAGAAATAAGCATGGAAAATGTTAATTGCATTCAATAAGAGATTTGTATTTTATATAGTGCAACATGACAAAATAGACATGAGTAAAATTATATTTAGGATTATATCACTATGTGCAAGGTTTATTTTAAAGTTTGCTAGGTATATATAATAGATGGAACGATTAGCTTTATAAATAAATGAAATTCGTTAGGAATGTAAGAGATATGTAAAAAATTCATTATGAGTAATTGAATAAAATTTCTAGTTTGATGTATGATGCATTTTACTTTAAAATCAAGTTGTTTGATTAAGTGAGCAATTCAAAAATTTGAACGTATCATATCTCCCCTTATAGATGCTAGTCTTAATTTTTGATAAACTTTTTATCATTTTATTATTTTATTTTCTATATTTTGTAAATGGCTTTGTTTTAGTTGATATTTTCTAAAGGATGAATTTGATATTAAAGAAATTATAATTGTAATAACATTATATATTGAACTAAACTTGAACATGCAATAGATTATATGCCATAATCTTGTTGTCTTATTTTCTAGCATAAGAAAATATAAATTCAAACATCAACGAGATATTGTGTATCTATTAGATTTTAGAATCACACAAATTATACATTATAAAATTAATAATTTTGTTGGATAATTTCATGATATAATATAACTCTTTATTGATTATTTGACAAATTTTATCTTTACATCTAAAAGAAGATGAAAAAATATATTGATATCAATTTCATTTTTGGTTCACGGTCATTGATTTTAAAATTCATAGAACGTCTTATAAATAAAGCCAAATTACTTAGAAATACACTTATGCATCCATTAATGACAATTGTAGTTAAAAAAACATATCATGGCCTAGAAATTTTGGTTCATGGTCTAAAAATATTATAAATTACTTAAGTTTATAATTTATTTCTTTTAGTTGCATCATTTATATTTTATGATAAATTTAATTTTGATAATTTTCTGCATATATATAATTTTAAAATCATGTAAATTAGAACATAAAAATACAATAATAAGGGATGAGATAAATTTTTTAGTAGAACTAAAAATTTTATCTAGCCAAAAAATTTTAGTAGAAAGAAAAAAATACAATAATAAGGTATAAATATTATAAAGTTTTAATGTCATCAAAAGAATAAAATTTAACTTAACTCATAATAGCTTATTAATTAATCAACAATATTGTATTAGATTAGAAAAAATTAAGTTAAGTTAAATTAAAATAATTTTAATTTAATAATATTTTCATCAATTATTTATAACAAATTATAAATTTTATTAAAATATAAAATTTATTTAAATAAAATAATATAATAGTTTAGTTAATTATTGATTAAAACTAGGGTCTTGAAGTCTATCAATCTTGTCCATATAGATTACAATTTGGCTAGTCAATTGCTTGCATTATGATTTATGTAGACATACCTATATCTCTTATGTGCGCTTTTCATTAGTATCTCTTGGGTAAGGTGCACATAATCTGACATACCAATATGTCACTCCTTGCACCACACTAATAGTAGGTGCTCATCCAACCATATTTCCTTACCTTGATTTAATAACCTCACTTGTAAGAGATTGCTAATAAATCTTTAGTAAGATATCGTATAAAAAAAAGCATCTAGCATGAAAATAATGCACTTATTGATATGGCTATAATGATATCATGCAAGTCTACGTAGGACTTTCTATTATACATCCATCTATGCTATCTAAAGTGTATGTAAGTCAAGCTTGCCCAATTTGAATGATATATTTAGATCATCCCTTGGTATCCACAACATTTGTGACTAGGTGGCCACCTACTATGTCATCATAGTAATAAAGCCATCACTCTTACATTCTACCCATGCCAACTACTACAAGATTAATTGACCAGATAAACATTGCATATGCAAGTATACATATCATTTAAGCAATAAAGTAATGATAGAATATAGTTTCCATGAAGACTTAGAATGCAAAATTTTGAATTAAGACAAGTTTCGATCTTTATGCCAATTTTATCCAACAAAGATGTAAATCAAGAGATATTTAAAAGAGCACAAATTATAAAAGTATTTTTGAAAAATAAGCTTTTTCTTAATTTTAAAAGTACACTTTTAATTTATAAAAATTTTTGTTGATGCTATGTATTAAATAGATGAAAGTTTAGAAAATGTTGTTAATCATGCTTGAATATTGCATCATCTATGTCAACTAAATAGATGTTAAAACTTTTAATATATCATTACAACTAAATCACCCTTTATCACATTTATATAATCTTATTAAAATTAAATGATTGTGTGACATTCATCTCTCTTAAAGATTACGATTTGAAACATCATATGCAAAAGTATATTTAGTAAATCCATTTGATTTTCTTTTATTATTCGGATAGGACTTCTCTATATCTTTATATCACAATAGTTTTAACATTCCAATTGGCCAAATTGAATGTAAACACATATTAAGAAAAGTCAAAAAAAAAAATCATTGAAGCACAAATAATTTTCTTATATATTTACATCAAAGTAAATACACTACAATCAATACAAGATTTTGCATAAATTCATAACCTTAAGGGGCTATATTGATTTGAGCAGAATTTGCAATTAACTTAAATTCAGCCAAATAGTATTTTGGACAAGTTAAATCCGCTTTTGTATTCCCACATTACTTTGAAGTTAATTCTAGATTTACTAAATGTCTATTGGTGGGTGGATTTATGGGATTCAGAAGCAAGCATTTAAGAAGGGTGGGAGGAAAGAAGGATTACCTATTTCTCTTTTTTAAAAGTAAGGTGAAAGACGAAGGTCTTGAACGGAAATTTCAACTCCATTCCTTTTATATTTTTATTTTATTTTGATTTATTTTAATTTAATTTTAAATTATTAAGATAATAATAAATTAATATATTTTTTTAAATTAATTATAATTAAAATTAGATGTAATTATATAGACTTAATTCTTGATTAATAGATTTATATTTAATTGAGATATTATATTTTAATAATTATATTTTAATTAATTTAAATATGATTATATTATTTTTATGTAAACAAACTAAAAAGAATTATTTATTTCATTGTTATATATTCTTAACTATTGTCTCAATACAAACAAGGATTACAAATATTTTTTTTATTAAGGACAAATGAGAAGACTATATTAATATAATTTTGATTCGATTATCTATCATATTTTATTATAGTTTCAATTTATATGTAATTTAAATATTATCATCTACCTTATTTAAAATTACCGGCTTTCATTTTTTTATTTATTTAATTAATCATTTTAATTTTATTTTATAATTAAAATAACCTCTAAATATTTATTATTTAATATTTAGAGATTATTCTCATTGTTGTTGTGATGACATATGTGTGGAGAAAAGCCAAATCAAAATATCCATTTGTAACCAAAGTTGCTCCTTAATCTTTTGAGTATGAATTTTTTTTCTCAACTACTAATAATCTTTGATATTAATTTTTGATCTTTTGAGATTTGTCTCCCACAGAGATTTTAGATGAAAGATCTACATATGATGAATTTTATTCTTCTTATGTGTTAAGAGTAAGATTTTCTTCACCATATAGGTGGGTTTAATATAAAATAAAGCCATTGCAAAATGTAAAGAGAATATTTTTTTAAAGTGTCAAATAAGAAAATCAGTTCATGGTAGAATAAAACTTTACGCCTTAGCCTTTTGAGAAATCAAGCACACATATATTTGAAGAAAGAACGAGAAACTATTTTACGTGAAAAATCAAAAGAGGAAAAAATTGACCCTAAAAATATTCCATATATCTCTTTGGTACAAAGTTTAAGGTTGATAATGGATTACAGAAGACAAGAGAAAGTCTGAATAAAAAATCGAATTAGTAATAACAAATGCAAAACGAAGGTAAATAACCATGGTAACAATAGTGAATGATGGTCATTGATGATTAATGGGTGAATGACCGCTGGCCTGACGAGGTCCAATGGTGGTCCGGGCCAGACGATGAGATAGCGTGAGGGCCGCGATGATAATCAACGAACTCACCACCAATAGTCACCACCATTACAAATATAATATTATAGAAAATTGGGAATGATGATAGCATTATACCTAACAATGGTCAAATAGCAAACCCAAAGAAAGCTCTTGGAGGAGATGGTAAAGTTCTCGATTAAATTATTCTCTTTAACATTTTATTTGAATTCACATTTAAAAACTTATTTGACAAAACCTACTTTTGATCATATTGGTCTCTCTCAATAGTAAAGAGATTTTATTAAAAGAAATTGATCTACAGATAAAAGTTTGAGAGTGAATATTCAAAATTATTTAAGTAATTCAAAATGTGAAGGTTAAAAGAAGAAAAGAATAATAATAATAATAAAGTATATAAAAATTATAAATATAATTGTTGCATGCTAAAACCACATAGAGTGAAAGTTTACATTCTTTGTTGTGAAATATGAAAATTTGTGTATTTAAAGAGTGAACAAGAAACTCCATAAATTTTATGTGGAAAACCCCAAAAGAAGAAAACCATGAGGGCTAGCTAAGAATCTTCCACTGTATTTGTTTGAGACAAAATTTTCACGATAAGATTACATATATATGTGAAAATGACAATGGAATCCCAAACGGAAACATGGTTATAAACATAGTAGATAATGGTGAATAGTGATGCCATCGATGAAGCTCATGATTGCGATCAGAATCGGCGGCAGACGGGCGGGCCGCGGTGGTTGTAACCAGGGGCATGGGTGGCAGAATGCCCTGAGGATTTTCGCTTTAGAACTCTCCCATCTCTTGTCATGTGAAGAATGAGGAGCTATTTATAGCGGTGTGACATCTAAATACATGCAAAATCCAAACCACCTCCATGGATGACTCGTGATGATTCTCTGATGATATGATGTTTTGTGTTAATGCTCAAATAAAGATGAAGATCTTGGGTTTGTTAGATGCTCATCAAGATGCTCGATTGACTATAAACACTTCATGTTTAAGAGTCGATTAAAATAAGATTGATCTCTTAGTCTGATTTAAAGATTACTTTCATCAAGATTCATGCACTAGTTGAATTTTGGGTCATATCAATTGCTTATTTTTGGATGATATTATCTCAATCATCCAAAATATATCCAAATACTCAAAATAATACACTTCAATGAAATTTGTGGATTCAAACCATACATTTAGAGAACAGCCTTCAGGAGCACAAGATTATGATCACAAAGATATATGTGGGATATCACAAGTTTGAATTATGACCCATCGAAGTAGCACGATTTATGGCCACAAGCTGAGGGCGAGTGGTGTTGCACCAGCGCTTCAGTTCGGGCTCGCTACCACCTATCGGTGCACAAGCCTGTGAACGCCGAGCGAATAATGGGTGAGCCGCTATGTATTAATGCGGGTCGAATGGTAGCGATGAAATGGGTGATCTGCGGACAATGAGGAACGCAGAAACGGTGAACCCAGATGCGAGCGGACCACTGGTTAGCCCCATGAGTTTTATCCCACATTTTTGCATTTTTAAGCTCTGAGCGGGGTTTTGCGGTTTTGATGGTTTTGACCTTTTGCCCGGTCTATAAAACCCCATGCAAGGGAGAAGGCACTCTTCATATGCTGGGTGTCCCTCTTCTTAAGAGGTCATGAGGGTGATAAGGCCAAGGTGATCTAGGTTGTTTTCAAAGAGGCCAATTTTCTGACCAACGCGTTTGGAAGAGGCCCATAGTTCATATGACGAGACTGATTTTTCCTAAAGTGGCTTAACGCTTGTTGATAGACCGGTTGAGATCAAGGCTCATCATGAGGCTCCAGTTTCCCTCGAAAGAGACGCCAACTCTCGATGACCAGTTTGGAGGTGATGATCCATGATAACCGACGGCGATGTCATGGCGGCCGCATCGACGATGACCCGATGATGGTGACCATCGAAGATGACGGCGATGATGGTGTGACCCGCAGATTGCCGGCGATGATGGTGGTGAGCCGAGATTCATGACAAATCAGGTGGACCGACTGGTCGGCAATGGAAGGATTGATCGGCGAGCATAGTATGGGGAAGACGAGGAGGTGGTGACCAGCGTTGACGAAACCTTTTGAAAAGGTCGTGGAAGTCCACCAAGGACCTTTGACCTATCCTAGGTTGTTTGTGAGAGTCTTTGCTCGATGACGCTAACCTGTGTGGAAGAGGTCTAATTGAATCCGCTGAGGATTTTTGACCTATCCGAGGTTGTTTGTCAGAGTCTTTGCTGATGACGCAACGCATGGAGTAGGTAAGTTTTGATCTATCAGGTTAGTAGTCTATATGACGTTAACCTATGGAAGAGATCAATTGAATCGCTAAGGATTTTTTGACCTATCCAAGGTTGTTTGTCAAAGTATTATTTGATGATGTTAACTTGTATGGAAGAGGTCGAATCAAAACATCCATTTGTGGTTGTAGCCAAAGTTGCTCCTTAACCTTGGTCTTTTTCATTGTTATTGCTGACTTGCTTCTATAACTGATAATCAATTAGATATCCAGAATATTGATTTGGATAATCTTTTGAGATTAAGAGTTGGCACTCAGTTTCTGACAAAATCTGAAGGAATGAAGTTTGATGAATCTTCATTCTTCGCACACTCTTTAAAAGCTTGAAATGCTCCACCTCGATGGTGGTTTTCATCTTGTTGGGAAACTTGGTTGTCATACAAGATGTAATGGGAATCGCTCCACCGTGACAGCTAAACTATGTGCTAGAAAACTCTGTGAGAGAAAGTTTATGCCTTAGCTTTGTTGTGAAATCCAAAGACACACACGTATTTAAAGAGTGAACAAGAAAACTCTAGAAAGTTTTACGGAAAAACCAAAAAGAGGGAAAACCACGAGCCCAGAAGAATCTTCCACTATGTATTTGTTTCAGTACAAATTTTCCGATAACGAGATTACATAAAGATATGAGAGAGACAATGGGAATCTCAAAATAAACAACCCGCCATATAGTCACGCGTGTGACATATGGTAGTGTGATGATGGTGAACAGAGGGAAGACGACGATGAAGGTCGGGATGGAGACACCGAGATTGATTTGAGGATCAATGGTGGCGCTTGATGGGTGGTGGTTAGTAACCGGGGTGGTCGAACGAGTGGTGACATTATGCGGAGGATTTTCAAGCTTTAGAGCTCTCTCCTCTCTCCCCCCCTCATGTGAAGAATGAGGAGATATTTATAGATTTGAGGGGGTTTAAATATATGCAAAATCAACCACTCCTCCATCGGATGACTCATGATGATCCTCTGATCATATGATATATTTTGTGTATTTGAATGCTCAAAAGAAGTCAATTATAAGATCTTGGGCTTGTTAGATGCTTTCAAGATGCTCGATTTGACTATAAACATTTTATGTTTAAGAGTCAATTGATAAGCTGATCTCTAGTCATTAAGAATCAGATTGCTTTCGACATCAAGATTCGTGCTTCGACTAGTTGAATTTTTAGTGTCATATCAATAATATTCAACTTAAATTGAATTAAATTTATTTTACATACATTTCTAGTTAAAATTAGTTTAATCATATAATTAATAAAAGTGTGTTTTTGCTAACATTGATGCATGATATAAAAAACATATATAATAGTTCAAAAAAAATCTCTTAGGCTAAAAAATGAAAATAAACAAAAAAGAAAGATAAGAAATGTATAAAATTGGTAGCATTTTGAAATAAATTAGACTAAATTGGATGTTTTAAATATATAGATCATATATATATAGCTGTAATTATAATAACTTTTCTATTATTAGAGTTGATTTTTTTTTTGAGTTAAAAAAAATATGTTACTTTTAAATCTATATTAAATATGATTATAATTATTGGAATGATTTCTCTTAATGAGAAGACAAACGAAGATGAATATAAATTGGATAGAAATTATTACGTTAATCTGAATTAGAATTACATTATAATGAGAAAAAATAGGAAATAAAAAATCGGATATTTATTTTATAAAGTGAGAAAATATAAAAACAAAAGTAAAATACATATTTGTTTGATGTAAAATATAAATTGGATAGAAAATATTCCTGAAAAAATATATGTACAAAAGATAAAAAAATTCAATAAGTTTATCGAAAACTAAAGTGCAAATCATATATTGCTTTCTAACACATAAAAAATAAAATAATCCTCACATTCATACTAACCTCTGATTATAAGTGTTGGAAGAATCTCTTAACAAGAGACAAATGAAGAAGTAAATTATTAGTGAATTTTATATATATCTATCTATATATATATATATATATATATATATATATATATATATATATATATATTGATATGACAGAAAATTCTACTAGTCGAAGCACGAATCTTGATGTCGAAAATAATTTGATCCTAAGTCGAAACTAACCCAGATCAAGCAATTAAAATATCATTGGAAACTTTGTGATATGAGTTCTTAAATATAGAGTGTTTATGATCAAATTGAGCATCTTGACGAGCGGATCTAACAAGCCCAAGATCTCTTGATTTTGACTTTATTTGAGCATTTAAATACTTAAAATACATGAGATGATCAAAAGAATCATTTTGAGCCATCCAATAGAGTGTTTTGAGATTTTGACGATAATGACCAAAATGCCCTCTCGAATCCTATAAGGACCTCATTCAGTCATGAATGGTGGGAAAGAGGCCAAGCAAAAGAGAAGAGAGAACTTCGAGGCTTGATGAGCCTCCAAGCAATCGCTAGTCGGCCCACCGACCATCGCCACACCTCTCGCCACGATAATCATCGTTTGACTACCGGTCACGCCGCCACCACCATCATTGGCCACCCCCGGTCGCCGCTGACCACCTGCTTGGTCTGACTACCTTCGTTGGTCACCGCCATTGACCACCTCCACCGACCACCGTCTCCAACCACCACTGCCGGTCATCGCTGTCGCTGGTCACTACCAATGATCACCGTCGTCGATCGCCACTACCAACCACCGGTGGCTACACCACTATTATTGGTCACTTCCACCGCCACCACCGCCAAATTTGCCACAATTTCAAATCATCACCAATAACTATCATTCACTATCGCTGACGCCCAATGATCATATACCAGCATCTCAGATACTATTGTCATTGTCGCTTTCTTACATACAACACTGTAATCCTATTATTGAAAAAATTTAAACTTTGTACTTCAAAAGAGATATATAGTGAAATATTTTTACTGGGCTAGGCCCCGTGGTTTTCTCCCTCTTTTTGGGATTTTTCCATGTAAAAATCCTAGAGTTTCTCGTTCTCTCTTCAAATATATGTGTGTGTGCTGAATTTTTAAACAAGGCTAAGGCTTAAAGTTTTATTATAGATATATATATATATATATATATATATATATATATAACTTGATGATTTATTGTCATAAGGAGATCTTTTAAAGTCTAAAAATTCTCAAATTTTACATTATTTAGAATCATTATAGGGTTTATACTTCACCTTATCATATATCATTTCAAATTAGCAAACAAAAATTTTAATTTTTAGCAAACAAAAATGTTTACTAATATAAGGGCTAATTATAGGAAAGGGAGAGTGAAAATTACCTAAAATTTTAGAAATTCTCATGCACAAAAAAAAGGAAAAATAATGTGTTAGCTTAATTTATGAGTGTCACTTATTATTTTCTTCATGAAGTTGTTGCATATTAATTTAGATTAGGTGTAAGTTCTTTAGCTTGACCATAGGATACACTAAACATTAATGTATTTTAATAATTAATATGAATTACTCATTTGAATATAAAATTAATTTTTAATAAATTTATCTTTAATTTGACTTAAATATTCTAAGAGTAATTTTATAAAAAAAATTGAAAGATTGGAATACTTGCATTTCTCTATCAACATGCTTTCAGGAGAGTTGTCAGCTTCTTTTTTAAATCTTTCATCAGTATACTTATTCAGCATGCCATAGAACAATTTTGAAGGCATCATTCCAACTACTTTTGGAGACAACCTTCCAAATCTTCAAAGACTTTTTATGGCTCATAACAATTTCAAAGGGCCAATTCTAGCTTCATTATCTAATGCTTCCAATTTGAACATCATTGATTTGGGCATTAATAACTTTAATGGAATAATTTCTTTTGACTTGGAAGGTTGAGACTTCTTACAATATTAAGGTTAGTGGCGAATCAACTTGAAGCAAGTGATCATAGTAGTTGGAGATTCATGGATGCCCTTATAAACACAATTAGAGATATTGTTCTTGGACTAAAAAAAAGCTCAATGGAATTTTACCCAGCTCCATAGCTAACCTTTCAGCTAAGATTCAAAAGCTAGGAATTAGTTCAAACCAAATATCTGGAAGCATTCCATATGGGATTGGCAATCTCATAAATTTGGTAGTTCTAGTTCTAGAATTAATAAAAAAAGTTGAAATACAAGTCTTACCGAATAATATCAAAATTTGTATTTCATAAGAACCTAAATTCTTTTATGAAAAAAATATAATAAAAAATAACTAACATCTAAAATTTTGATATCATATTTTTGAAAAGCTTTATTAACTAAGTGTAAACCCGATTATTATAATACCATATCTAATATTTATCTGTATATCATATTATTAATAATATTGGTAATAATAAAGTATATATGTTCTATCAATACCTTTGAATTCTTATGTATTCATGTTCATACATCTTAGATCATAAATTTGTACATCAAAAATCAAATCACATATTCATCCATATAAACGGTGTGACATTGTAATCTTCGTATAAATAATTTGATGTAGTGAAGTTGATAGTCCACTAATAAATTTGTAAAAATTAATAAAAGAAGTAGTTTTAAATTAGATATTTAATTTGTAAAGTGATTGTACATGCAAATAAAAGTAAAATACATACCTGTTTGATGTAAAATATAAATTGGATAGAAAATATTCTTGAAAAAAAAATAAAAGTGAAAAAATTCAATGAATTTTATTTTATAATTAAATGATGTTTTATAAATATTATAATTATAAGTAATTATAATTAAAAATGAATTACAATTGAAAATTTAAACAAAATTTAATTAACACTTATTATAAGGATAAAAAAATGTCATGGAAATAAATGGAGATTCTATCCTGTTTAAACAAAAATTTGTTATTAATACTTAATACATAAACCATAGAGTTAATTAAATTTTTATCCCAATTTTGAAAAATATAACTTATTAATGATTAAATATAATTTTTTGAAATTTAGAAGATGAATAGATAACTTTTTTATAAGGATTTTGATAAATTGTAGGTAGTCATAAGAATTAAATTAAGAAAATTTAATTTAAATATATTATCACATTTAACCAAAAATATTTATTATTTCTATTGAATGCAAATAATTAATTAGATAAAATGAGAGTTAATAAGTGAACATATATTACTAAATAAATATTATAAAATTCTTAAATGACCAATATGAATGTTAATTTAAAATATAATCAATTGAAGGTTAATATATTTTAAATTATTATATAGTTGAACATGAAGAACATACACATACACACATACACACACACACAGATATATATATATATATATATATATATATATATATATATATATATATATATATGTTTTTATTTTTAATAATTTATATTTAAAATTTTTAATTTTAAAAATATTAAATATATTTTGTATTAATATCTTTTTAATGAATCAGTACATTGAGTCATGGTTGACTCTAATCGGAAGCATTTATTAGATTTTACTCGAATTTATTTATAATTCACATGTTTAATAAAATTCCAAATAAACTCAAGTTAATGAAAGGATACGAATTGTTTTAACATCCCAAAAGAACGTCATTTCTTATTAAAATCCTATTAATCTGCTTTTGTCTATATCCATTTTAAAAATTATATTATATTAAATTTATATTATGATTAAAAATAAATTATGTTTAAAAATAATAATTATTTTCTTAGAAAATACTAAAATCATTTAAAAAATTATGTTGAGTATTTTTTTAAAATAATATGATTTATTATTTAATAATAACTTATTAAAATATTTTAAAATATATAAAACAAATTTAAAATTTTAAATATCATAAATAAATAAAAAATTGATCGCAAATAACACCTAAAAATTATATGAAAAAAAGTCTTTCCAAAATTAATTAGAAAGAGTGCGTTTATTTTATATTAAAATTACCTTTAAAATTTATTGATTTGAAGTCTAAAGATCATATAGTTATTAATATGATGCTACGAAAACTGAATTAAAATTAATTAGAAATTACGGTAAATTTTAAAATAATTAATGTAAACTCATTAATTATTTATAATTAATTTAATTTATTTATTTTAGAATATAATATGGCTAGATTGAAATCATCAAATCAATTTGAATATAAAATAAAAGCTAAGATTTATATTAGAAGAAACACATTATATATATATATATATATATATATAAGAATTATGGTATGTGTTATGTATTTGAATCTTTCATTGTGGTATGTGTTATGTATCTGATTCTCGCCATATATTGTACTTTAATTATAGAAAACAAAACATATAAAGCACTCTTCCAATATAAAAATCATAGAAGATGTATATCCAAAGGTTTCTTATTTAGAACTAATGAGAGCGACTAATCAGTTCTCACCTATAAATCTACTTGGAATTGGACAATATGGTTCGGTACAAAAGCTCTTTAGAGAATTATGGATACAATTGTGGCCATCAAAGTCTTTAACCTTCAACAACAAGGAGCTTATAATGCCTTCCTAGTTGAGTCTGAGGCCTTGAGGCATCGTACATCTAATCTAGTAAAGATTATTTCGTTGTGTGGGCATTGATTCTAAAGGCAATGACTTCATGGCTATAGCCTTTGAATTCATGATAAATGGTAATTTAGATACATTGTTACATCGAGGATATAGAGCATCTTGACCTAATCAAGAGACTAGACATAGCCATAAACATCGCCAATGCACTTTGCTACCTTCATCATGAGTGTGCAACACCAATTATTCATTGTGATTTAAAACCAAGTAACCCTTCTTGATGGTGACATGGTTGCTCATGCGGGTGATTTTGGCCTTGCTAGTCTTCTTCATGAAACTGTGAGCAATGTACTAAGTTACTCTATTCATAGCATTCCTTTGGTAAGAGGAACCATTGATATGCTACTCCTAGTAAAATCTTTATTTTTCACCCTTCATTTTTTTTTAGCAACTATGAATTTTTTTTTATTATATTAAAATTCCTGAATCAAGATACTTGCATTCTAGAATATGGTTTAGGGAGTCAAGTTTCTACCATGGGGGATGCTTAGAGCTATGGAATTCTCCTCTTAGAATTGTTCACCGGAGGAGACACAAAATTTTCAAGGATAGCTTAAACCTGCATAAGTTTTTAGAAATGGCAATTCCAAATCAAGTCATGGAAGTTATTGATCCAAATATACAGTTACAATTTCAAGATGAAGGTGGCATTTGATCACGGAGCACAACTTATGATTGTTTGACTTCAATTTTATAGTTGAGCCTTTATGTTCGAAAGAGTTTGCAAAGGAGAGAAGAACTATGACAGATGTTGTAGTAGAATTGCATTAAAAAAAGATGCATATTTTAAAGCTAGCTTACAAAGGTAAAAAACAAAATAGAAATGAGTAAAAATCATAATTTAGATAAAATCATTATTTGTAATTCAATTTGAATAAGAAGAAATATTAAAATTTTGAGTTTATTTTTTTTTTAATTTTAGATTTATATTCTAGAAGTTTAATTTTTATTTTGGT
>CM038233.1:70377547-70470345 GCA_021442155.1 Cymbidium sinense
GAAGCTAAGAGGTCCATCGATTTGAAAGTTCTTATGCAATTGTTTATAAGCTTTCTTTGCTAAACAATAATTTAAGTTCAATTATTTCTTGGTAAGCTACAAAGTTAACTGTATTGTTCATATTTATGCATTCATGCTCTACTTGCTAACTACTCTCAATGTTGATATATGCAATTACTTTCCGTAAGTTTTCGCTTTCTTCTAAGTTAGATTTTAGAATGTCAAAAAAACAGAAATTAATTTTCAATACTTTTATATTCATTAAATAAGGAATCCCATGTAACTAGTTACTACTATTAGAAACTAAAATTGAATTTAAAGCGTATTTTGAATCCTTATGAATAACTTCAGCACTTGGCAAGTTACTTATAAGTAGCAAAATTTGAGATTTTTGTATGGTGTCATAGCTTATATGACTCCTAAAATAGCAATCTTTAGGGCTCTCACTTTCTAAAAAAAAAAAAAAAACTCGCAAATTTCTATGTGCATATAGAGAGTGATAAAAATATTAGCTAAGTTTTAAGCATAAAGTCCAAGTAAAATGCAAAATGGAAGGGGAAGACTGATCATGGTTGACGAAGATGCACCTTTAGGATGAGGAATACATGTGAACAAGAAGGAGATCATGTTCTCTTTGAGACGAAGTTAGATAGAAAGGATGCAGTGACAGCTAGTGTGGTATTTTTTTAGAGAGATTATAACATGTTATTGGTTTATATTTAGGCTCCAATAATAATGTTAAGAGACTCGGTTAATATATATATAATTATTATAAATTAATATAATATTAACTACATCATAATATATAGTATTTATGTATATATCAATACATAATACTATATAATCAATACATAGTATACAAGCATTACAAGATGCTATTAGAGTTCAATTGTAATATCTTTTATTTTTTTATGCATTCAAGAGTTTTGGATGGCATGGGTGTAAATACATCATTTTAGGTGTAAGATATATAAATTAATAAAAATTGTGGTATGTATATATATGTATCTATGTAAATCCCTATTGATTTTTTTTAAGAAATGTTGAACAATATATAATTATGTAGGACAACGATTTTCAAAATCTCATCTTTATATATATATATAACAAAATATTAAATAAATGATTAAATAAAAAATAAAAAATATAATACTTCAAATAAAGATAAAGTAAAAAAAATTCAAATTTTGTTTAAGCTTTCATAAGTAATGAAACAATATTATTTAGTAAAATAACTCTAAGCTCACTTCTTTCTGACACTATAACTGATGCAAACGCCATCATTAAAAGCAGCCAAAACATGAATTTATTATATCCATCTGAGTGACGAAATCACTATGAAATTAAATAATTATGAATCAAAGGTGCAAAATAATTTGATGAATATGTCATATAAAGTTACCATATTTATCATATAATATAATTCTAATGGAATATATAAATATGAAAAAATAATTAAAAATCAACATATAAATATAAATAAAACAAAATAAGTCAGTAAATCATTCGATTAAATTTACAATCGGACTTAACGATACTTGTTAATCTAGAAATAGTCCATAGTATTCAATTTCTTCTATAAAGCTAAAATTGCTATGAGTGTTTACTTTGGTGAACCTTACTACGCAGATGAAGATCAAGACTTATCAGTATTGATATTGCGCACTAGCTTTGGAGTATTTGTATGGTTGGACTTCTATTGTTTACTTTGAGGAGACTTGTGATTAGACTAAGACCTTCTGTTTGCATTATTTTCTTTACTTAAAGCCCATATGGTTTGAGTTCTTTCAACATACCTTTTGATATCCATGGATAAACAAACATTCCTTCTTATCAACTTTTTCTCATTCTTCTTATGTGTTATGTTAGTCATGGCATTTGCCATTGCCTTGTTAAGCAACAGGACAGACAAGGCAGCTTCTTGCTTTCAAGCATCAAATAACTAATGATCCATCGGGGGTTCTACGCTCATGGAATGATACCATGGATTTTTGCAACTAGATGTCATCTCATGTAGCAAAAAGAATAAGGGAAGAGTTGTGTCAATCACCTCCATGAGGCCTCACCGACTACATCTCATCTTCCATGGACAACCTTACTTTCCTTCAGTACTTGGATTTCAACCAAAATCAGTTCTTTGGTGCAATCCCGCTTTCTCTCTTTAGGCTATCGGGACTTTACTTTTTGAACTTGAGTCTCAATTCTTTACACATTGAAATCCCTCTAATTTGAGCTCTAGCTTCATAGTTATTGATATTAGAGGTAATTATATATCGTGAAGCATTCCATTATGACCATCTTTCAATGCTCAATTTTATTTCTCTTTCGAAAAACAGTCTCACTGGCTAGATCCCACTTTCTCTTGGAAACCTCTCATCACTCCAAGTGCTTTATTTATCTTGGAATCAACTTGAAGGTAGCATTCCTGAGAAAATTGGTAATCATCAAAGGCTTCAATACCTAGATGTTTCTGAAAATAGGCTTTCAAGGGAGCTAGCTACCTCGCTTTTCAACGCTTCATCAGTTTATCACTTCAGTCTAGTAGAGAACAATTTTGAAGGAATGATACCAACTACTTTAGGAATTAACCTCCCAAATCTCCAAAATCTTCTTATGGGTGGGAACCAGTTCAAAGGGCCAATTCCATACTCATTAACTAATGCCTCCAAGTTGATGAATATTGATATGAGCTATTAACTTGAATAATTCCATCTAAACTTGGAAGGTTGAGACTCCTTGCAAGGTTAAGCTTAGCGGAATCGACTTGAAGCAAGTGACCATAGTAGTTGGGAATTCTTAGATGCTTTCGCAATTAGTGATTCTTTACTTGGATGATAATAAGCTTAATGGAATACTACCGAGCTCTATAGCAAACCTTTCCACCAATATTCAAAAACTAAGAATTGGTTGGAACCAAATATCAGGAAGCATTCCATTAGGGATTGGCAATCTCATAAATCTGACAATTTTGTATCTACAACAATCATTTCACACAAGCTATTCCAGAGTATTGGTAAACTTGGAAGGTTACAAGTCTTATGTCTATATGGTGGTATGTTAACTGGAACTCTACCCTTTTCCATTGGAAACCTAACTCAAATGTTGTATCTTTATTTAGATTACAATGGTTTTAATGGCCCCATACCTCCCAGCATCGGAAACCTTAAGAGCCTTCAAACGTTATTTAATAATAATAATAATAATGAATGGCAACTGACCTAAAGAAATATTCAGATTGTCCTCCATTATAAGCCTTTGGTTGGCTTTCAACTCTCTCCTATTCCATCGAAATTGGTGATTTGAAATACAGAATACCTTTATTTACAAAAAATAAACTATTTGGTGCAATTCTAGTTTAATTAGTGGTTGCGTCAGTTTAGAACTGCTAGACTTGAGCTCTAACTTGATTCAAGGGAGTATTCCTCCATTTATTGGTGACTTAAAAAGTCTAATGATGCTAGATCTATCTGAAAATAATTTGATAGGGCAAATTCCAAAAACTTTGGGATTGTTGAAGGGCCTTGAATACTTGAATTTTTCTTTCAGTCATCTTGTTGGCGAAGTGCCAAATCAAGGGATCTTTTTGAATTTAACAATGACATCCCTCCAAAGAAATTATGGGCTTTGTAGTGGATTTTCAGACTTGCATCTTCCTGCATGTCCCCATATAAGTTCATCTGAAAAGAGAAAAAAACAACAATTGCTACTATTAGTAATCCTCTTACCAAGCATGGCAGCCTTCTCTTTGATCCTCTTTTCCATACTATGCTTTAATTACTGAAGAACAAATCTTAAGAGAATTCTTCCTATCCAAAATTCATAAAAGATCTCTATCCAAATGTTTCTTATGCAGAACTAGTTAGGGTGACTAATGGTTTCTCACCTATCAATTTACTTGGAATGGACAATATAGTTCATTATTTAAAGGGTCATTAGAAAATTATGGATATATGTTATCAAAGTCTTTAGCCTTCAATGACAAGGAGCTTCTAGGGCTTTTGCATTTGAGTGTGAGGCCTTGAAGCACATCACATCGAATTTAGTAAAGATAATAACTTGTTGTGGGGATTGATTCAAAAGGTGATGATTTTATGGCTATACTCTTTGAATTCATGCCAAATGGTAATTTAGATACATGGTTGCATCCGATGATATCGAGCACCTTTATCTAATCAAAAGATTAGATATATCCATAAACATCGCCAATGCACTTTGCTACCTTCATCATGAGTGTGAAACTCCAATTATTCATTATGATCTAAAACCAAGTAATGTCCTTCTCAATGGTGACATGGTTGCTCATGTTGGCGAACTTGTCCTTGCTAGGCTCCTCCATAGAGCTGTGAGCAATCCGTTAAGTGATTTTGATGATAACACTCCTATGATAAGAGGAACTATTGGATATGCTGCTCTTGGTAATCAAATTTATTTTTCACCATTCATTTTGCTACATCTAAGAATTTTTTTGCTTATTATATTGAATTGTATCATGATTCAATATTCTTGCTTTGTAGAAAGTTATGGAATCATTCTCATGGAGTTGTTCACTGGAAGGAGACCTATGGACAAAGTTTTCAAAGATGGCCTAAACCTACATAAGTTTGTAAAAATATCTATTCCAGATCAAGTAATGGATGTCATTGATCCAAACTTGCAGTTACAATTTCAAGATGGAGCTAAAAATTATGTTCAATAAATGAGGGCAATATATGAATGTTTGACTTCTATTTTACAGTTGAGCCTTTTATGTTCGAAAAAGTCAGCAAGAGAGAGAATAACCATGGCGATGCTATAGTGGAGTTGTGTTCAATAAAAGATGTATATTTTGAAGTTAGATTACAAAATATAGATTAATAAAAATCATAATTAGAATTATATCATTATGTGTAATTCAATCACGATTGATTCTAAGATTTGTTTAATCTATATAATAGGTGGAAAATTGACTTTATAGCTATGATTAAGTGTAAGAGGAATATATGTTCTGTGTTAAAAATTCATAGTTATTAGTTGAATGAATATTCTAGTTTGATGTACAATTCATTCTACATCATAGATCAATTTTTTTTTATTAAGAAATTTGAAAATTTTTGGTAAACAATCAATTAAATTCTTAGGAAACCTACACCTAAAGTGATGCTTTATAATTATATTTTGAGATCATCAATTTAAAAAAAATTTAAATTGATGATATTTCTTTTTATAGATTGTAATACTCAAATAATACTGTGATGTGATATAGTACCACATTATCACAAATCTTTAAAATGCAATTAAAATATAATTAAAATAAATACTCAAATGATGTGAATGTGATATATTATAGCGTTTGTGTGGATGTAATAATATTTTGTTTGGCACAGTTTGTCTTTTTCCAAAATTATTTCTAATTTCCTTTCACGTTTTAGTGTATGTATTTTATTGTCTATCCTCTCTCTCTCTCTCTCTCTCTCTCTCTCTCTCTCTCTATATATATGCATATGTATGTATATATTTTTTGGTTAAAACTTAATTTGAAAATCGATCTATAAATCAAATAAAGTTTCCACATTTATTATTCAATATAATACTATTGAAATATATAAATAAAGAAAATAGAACAGTAGTAAATCAATATACATATGCAATTAAAATAAAACAATAAAATCATTAAAATATTCAGATTAAATTTATAATTAGGACTTAATGCCACTAAAAGATCATTCATCTACTGATCTTCAATTCTATTTTACTATCAAATTTTCACAATATTCATAGTAAGAAAAAGATTTATATATTATATATTTGTTGTAGCAATTGTAGAGTCCATGTTAATTTTAATAATTTGAAAATAAAATGATATAAATTTTCTTTTTTTTCTTTGAATTATTTTCTCAGAATGAAAATTGATCATCAAACTGTATATCCACATTATAAGTTTCTAATTGCTCATCTATAATCATTAAAACTATTGATATAAAATTAATTCGAGAAATTTATTATTTTAATAATATAAGCAAAAATTAGGTTTATGAAATCTTCATTCTAATAATAATAATAATAATAATAATAATAATAATAATAGTAATAGTAATAATATATATATATATCTATTATTTTATTTATTTATTATTATTATCATTATTATTATTATTATTATTTATTATATAAATAAATTTAACTTAAAGTTTTGAATACAATAAATATTTGTAATTATTTATTAAGAATAGAAAAAATATTAATAATAAATAAATAATTTTATAAAATTTTATAATCTTAACAAATAAATCTTAAATTTTAGAAGTGGTATAATATAAAATTTTATGTGGATGAAAGCAAAATTAAAAAAAAAAAAAAGAAAAAATAGAACATCTTAAACCCACTCATGAAAATAAAGCATATACAATTTCTTAAATAATACTAAAATTATTATTACCATTTACTTAGCAGAGACTTCCTATTAGACCAAGACCAAGACTTAATCTCTTCTCAATATATTCCCTTGTGGCCACTCAAATTGTGTGGTCTTTATGATATATATATATATATATACAATATTTTCATATTGTTTATATATTTATAATATCTAATATCTAAAATTTTTTATTTACACAAATATCATTCACATCTTTGATATTATATCAAAAATATCAATATTATTTCTTTTCAAAAGTCTCATGAAATGATCACAATTTATACAACAATATTCTTTAATAAAATACTAAAAGTGATATGTTTAAAAAAAGAAAAATCATTAAATCATTAAATCATTGAGATTAAATTTATAATAAGAGAACTTAATGCCACCAGTGAATCTAGAAACAAAAAGAAATATTAAATTCTTTTTATAAAGAATTACGTCTTGCTAAAAATTATTATGATCGTTTACTTAAAAAAGAGACTTATTAATAGACGAAGACTTAAAAGACTTTTCTCTCAAAACTTACTAGGATGTGATAAATATATCAATTTATCTTTTTCTAAAATTGCTAATGATTTCCTTTTCAGTATATCTATAGCTCTCTATTTTTTTTAAAAAAAAATAATATGTCATCAATTTCTTTTACTACAGAATATCTTCTCATTTTCATAAGATTGCACTTGATGATAGTTGAAGGATTCTTTTCCATCTTTAGTTGTGTATTGATATTGTGTATTGACACTAGACTTATTGTGTGGAAACCTTTCTCGTTACATTGTTTTCTATACTTAAGGGGATAGTTTATGAATGCTTGACAATTGAGGTGAGCCTTTTTTGTTAGTAAACTTTAGGAGCTATAGTGGAGTTGCATTCAATAAAGATGTATATTTTAAGATTGGCCTACAGTGCAACAGATTAGGAAATGCAGACAAGTAAAATTATAATTAGAATTATATCATTATGTCTTGCGACTGATTCCAAGGTTTTTTTTAATCTATATAATAGATGAAAGAATTGGCTTTATAATCATGATAAAGTGTAGGAGGAGTGTATGAGATACAAAAAAAAAAAAAAAAAAAATTTAATTTAAAAAAATCATAAGTATTGGTTGAATAAAATTTCTATTTTAATGTAGGATTCATTCTACAACAAAGATCAAGTTTTTATTTATTTATTTTATGATTAAGTAAAAAAATTGAAAATTATGAAGTTCAAATCTTTTATAATTTTTTTTATCTTCTAATGTTTTTTTTATATTTGTTTATTGACATGAGCAAATGATTTTGTTTTAATTAAAAATATATTTAGAATGATGAATTTAATTTAAAAAAGATTTATAATTGCAAAATAATTATGCATCTAATTTTTATTAAATATTGAACTAAACTTGAAAATGTAATAGATTACATGCCATAATCTTATAATCTTAATTTTGAGCATGAGATTATACAAACTCAAACTTCAATTAGAATGCGTATATGCTCGTGATTTTTGAATCAACATCCTCTTTATTTCTTATACTTAAAGTTGTTTCTTTGCTGAAGGCTTCTTTAGCTACTTCTCATCAGTTGTAGTATATGATGTTATTATAATAAGCTTACCCACTGACCTGATGTAACATATATTCCAAGAAGGTTTCAAAAAAAATTTTACGAGCTTTTAAAAATATAAATCTTATATTTTAAAATACAATTTTCTTTTTGAAATAAGTTTTCAAAGACATACTTTTATCTCATTTAATTTCATAAAGGCTAAAATATAGTGTTTTAAAGCATTAGCTCTCTCAGTTCACACATTTTAAAAACTTAACACAAATCATACGGGCAATCAAGCATGTACTCAAAATATAATTTCATTAAGGCTTAAATCTTATAAAGATCATCATTTACTTAGTCATTGGGATATTGTATAAAATGTCATTCCGTACTATTTATATTTAATTTATGAGCAAGCTCTTGCACATTTTAATATATAGATTTGAGAGTTTGTGAGCATACTATAAGGCGAGTTTTTCTTATCACCTCAAGGTTTTAAAAGTTTTTAATAGGAAATTTTTTGTAAGAAAAAAAATGGATGATTGCTCATCTGAACATTATTTTTAATAATACTATAAGTATAGTAGTATTATCTAATAAAATAAACAGAGTTTTGATGAGTATAAATAATAAATCAAATACATGATAATATTGCTCAACAAATATGGAGGGAAGATTGACATGGAGGATATAGATGATAGAGGCACAGGCAGAAGGTAGTGGAATTGCTTCCTAAGTACTTGGAGGAGACACTGAAGAATATCATGAAGAGGTGGCAACAAAACTGGACAATATTGTCATTGTTTCTTTCCACTATAAGACTTATTAAGCATCACACTCATTGGAGATGATGGGAGTAATGCAAATATAGGACAACGACATTGTTCCTTGGTCTCCACAATAAACTCATGCTACAGGATTGTAGTTGACTTCAATTATTTCATCAATTCAAAGTTAAATTATCATATTTTACAAAATGAAGATGTGACATATCATGGCTCATTCAGAAAAGACATTTGGTAATACACCGATGGGGTCTATAGAGTTTTGAGTAGATAGAACATGCCATAACCCGACCCAATATAAACTGTCATGTTAAGATAGGTCATATCATGTGAAGATTGTAACAGTTAATAAAATATCCAGGATTTAATTGGAAGAAATTTTTTTTTTTTTTTTCAATTTCACAAATACAAAGCTACTACTATTATTAAAATATTATAAAATAAAAATAGACAATATCAAATCATATCATAACTATACAATCAAAAAAATATACACAATAATTATGGTATAATTCTTCTACCAACAAAATATGTATAATATTATGACTGTGGAAAGAATAGATCTAAAACAATAACACACTTATGATTTGTCTCTCAAAAGTAACCAATATTCTCTACTTAACCTGAGTTATATCCTTTTCAAATAATACATGTGAAAATAATATGGCTAAGCAACCACAACTTAGTAGACTACTTGAAATCTACAAAAATTTAAATTCACAAAAAAGAAAAGAATATATTTTTTATCAAAATATTATTTTATAAATAATAAAATGTACCTTAAATGAATTAAAATAATATTTCATATATATCATGTTGTGTCATCGATGCAATGTTTGTGTAAAAGTAAATACCGATTATAACAAAGCATTATGCAACACTATAAGCAAACATGATGTCAAAAATAAAAGAAGATAACATAAAATAATAATTTATTTAATTAGTTAAAATATTATATTTTTTTTTCCCATTTTTACCTTAACTACTACTATCATTAAAATATTATAAAATAAAAGTAGTCAATATCAAATCATATCATAATTATACAATCAAAAGAATATATACAATAATCATGATATAATTTTCCTTCTAACAAAATATGTATAATATCATGATTGTCAAAAGAATAGATGTAAAAAAAGGAACCCACTTATGGTCTGACTCTTAAGAATAACTAATAGTCTCTACTTAATCGGAGTCACGCCCTTTCTTGAAATAACACATGTGAAAATAATAAGGTGAGCAACCACACCTCAGTAGATTTTTTTGAAATCTACTATAATTTTTAATACACAAAAAAGAAAAGAATATATTTTTACCAAAAAAAAAACTATTTTATAAACACTAAAATGCCCCTGAAATGAATTAAAATAATATTTCAATAGGTCACATGTTGTGTTTATCAAGTACAATGTCATTATAAAAATAAATACCGATCATAAGTATACATCATGCAACAATGTAAGTAACATGATGTCAGAAATAAAATAAGATAACATAAAATAATAATTTATTTCTTTATTTAGAATATTTTATGATTTTTTACACCACTTATACCTCTACTTATTTACATCTGTCCAGGCATATAAAGCGCACAAATGGATAACTTTATAGGTGCATAAACTCTTATAACTCCACTTGAATGTACATAAAATATAACTATTCAGCTACTTGCACTTCGCCACCTTCTCCCCTATTTGCACATATATTTTGATACATAACCATTGGATATTATTAATTTCAAAATTTATAAATTTTATCAAACATGTTGCAAAAATATATAAATATCAATGGGTACAACTAAAATTAAAAATTACAGGTAAGTTTGTGTGCGTATAATAATAATCATAATTTATAAAATCATTTATATGCAGTGTATAGAATAATATTTCAAAGTTTTTTTTAATTAATAGAAAACTTTATCACGCTCAATATACTCACTGAAATATACAAAATGCTATACAACACAAAAATACTAGATGAAAACTTTATAAATTTTGTAAATCTAAATGAAATCAAGTCAAATAAAATATCAAAATGCACACAGAGGGTATGAAATGAAGGATGGTAGCTTAGGATTTTATACAAAATATCTATTTATTTAATTAATATAAAAATATATAATATTAATTATGATAATTATTTATTTTAATTATAAATTTAAAGAAATTCTTTTATTTATTAAAATGCAAAAAAATTAAAATTAAATAAAAATAATCATGTCTAGAAATCATTGGTGAAAATGGTTTGCAAAATGGACACTAGATTATCTTAGAAAATCCACTTTTACAAAGATCTACAAATTTCTCAAGGGAGATAATTCAAACAAAAACTTTTAATTTCGTGCTTATGATGCTCTTAGAAATAACTGAATATATGTTTAAAATAAAATCAAGAAAATCAGGTATGAAACACATCCACAAGAATTAGTTAAATATAATAAAGTCAATTTTAATGTGTTAAAATTATGTTCAATCAAAATTGTGAAAATTTATGAATAAACAAAACATAAAATTAATTTTAAAATTCAAAAGAAAATCAATAGACATAAAATAAATATACAAGTCTCATCACGTCTAGTTACTATAAAACTAGTTGTCTCATTTTTAGAAAATTATTGTTCTCTACATTCACAATTAGTTGACCGTCATATAAATTTAGATAAATCTCTCTTATATATGTTTTTTTTAGAGGGTTCTATTTCTAATCTATGTTTCCACTAAAGCTTGACTTTAGAGATTTGCTTGTTCCTCGATTGTCTCACATCATATGCCAAAATATGCTCATATTCCTCTATATAAGTCAAATCAGGTCTTATCTCAACCTTAGATACATGAATCTATGATCTACATTAGTAACACATTTTCTTAATGCAAATACATGAAAGACATCATGTATATTTGGCATATGATTAGGCAATAATAATCTATAAGATGATTGACTAACTCTACTGATTACCTCAAAAGACCCAACATACTTCAAACTTAGCTTACCTTCTCTACCAAATCTACTCACACTCTGCATAAGACTGACTTTTAGGAAAATAAAATTACCACTCTAAAATTCAACTGCTTGATGCTTGGGATCATAATACTTTTTTTATCTGTCTTGTGCTACTTTCAACTTATCCATGATCAATCTGATCATCTCAATGACATCATCCACTAACTTAGGTCCCATCAATTTTCATTTACTCACTTCTATCCTCATATCATATAAAGCCTCATATGGAGACATACCAATACCTAGACTAGTAGTTGCTATAAGCATATTCAATTGAAGGTATATGATCTTCCTAATTCTTTCAAAATCAAGTGTGTATAATCTTGATAAATCCTTTGGCACATGAATAGTCCTCTTAATTTGACTATTTATTTGTGGGTGAAAAGATATATTAAAGTTTAACTTAGTCTAGACCCAATATCTCACCATAATCTAGATGTAAATCTACCATCATGAACAAAAATGATAGCCCTTGACATCCCATGTAATCTAATAATCTCACAAATATATAATTATACTAACTGCTTAACAAAATCTTTCTATCACATAGAAAGAAAATGTAACTTTATTAGTCGACCACAACCCATATTACATCATAACCTTATATGGATCTCCAAATTCCCATAGCAAAATTCATAGTGACCTCCTCTTATTTTTACTTAAGAATATCCAATGGCTGTAATAAATTACTTAAACTCTGGTTCTCATCTTTTATCATTTAGCTTGTCTCAGTTCTCAAAATAAACTTTGCCACTTCCCACTTTAACCCAGGACACGAAAAATACTAACTTCATATCATGATACATCTTATTATGCCTTGGATGAATAGTATACCGAGAATAATGAGCCTCATGTAATATTACTCTTTTCAAATCACCACTAGTAGAAACCCAAAGTTGATGTCCACAAGTCAACATTGCATGATCATCAACATGTAGCTCAGCACTTTTACTTAATTGAATTTGATCAACTAATCAAAAGATGTTTACAACTATGGAATCATTCTCGTGAGTTTTCACTAGAAGGAGACACGTGGACAAAATTTTCAAAGATGTCCTAAACCTCCATAAGTGTGTAAAATGTATATTCTAGATGTTGACCTCATTTTTAGGATGAGTTCTCAACCCCTATCTTAGACATAGGACTCCTTAGACTTTAAGGGATCCTTAGTCTTAAGACACATCTAGTTATTAGGTGAACACTCAACCTAGCCCTAGAGACTTAGAAGTGTTAGCCATAGGAATAGATCATGCCTTAGGGGTGTTAGGAAAATTCACCTACCCTATAGCTTGAACCACATTCCTCACTTCCTTCCTTCAAGTCAATCTCAAAATCAAATCAAGCCCATATGATTGAAATCCATGATCAATTCTCATGATTGAAGCTCATGATTGAAATTCCAAATCAAAAATCTCTCCTAAGTCCTTTAATTCTCTCATAAGGACTTAGCCCAAATCAAATTCAAACAACCTTAAACTCATGAAATTCTCTCATAAACTATTTATATTATCATTTATATTTATAAATATAAATGAGATATAAATCCAAATCAATAAAATCAAATTCTGAATTTTTCCTAAGTCTTTTTGCTCCTCTCTTAAGGACTTAGCATAAATCATGTTCAAATCACTTCAAATCTTTGAAATTTTCTCATAACCCATTTATATTCTCATTTATATTCATATATATAAACATATATACATTCAAACAACCAAAACCCCACAAATCAAACTCAAATTCAATCAAAATTCAACTAATCCTAATCCTTTCAAGTCAAACCCTTGATTTTCCTTCATGATTTAATCAATCCTACAATCATAAACCCAAATATATATACAAACTTCAATCACTTAACCAAAACCCAAATAAAAAAAATCAAACCCAAATCCATTCATGTTCTCCTTTTGAATATAAAATTGTCAAATGAACCAAAACCCATTTGACTTCAAACCACATACAAATGGATTTATACTTCAATCACAAGTCCATATACAAGTTCAATGAAACTCAAATCAAGCTTTGACCTAAATTAATTAGTGATAATTTGTGAATGAACAGTGGTTTAATTAATTATTTAAACCTAATTACTTCTATTGAATAGTAAGGGAGCTTAGAGAATGTGATTGGGAATTTTTTTTTTTTTGAGTTTTCTTTACTTTTCTTGGAATTAAATCAATTAATGATTAATGAAGTAATTGCTTAATTAATTAATTAATCCTCAAGATAAAATCAAATCTTAAATGATCAAATATAGGACTTAGAGATTGAGATTAAAGCCTCTTTCTTGATCTTTTTCCTTAGATTAATTTTATTTCTTTAATTGAACATGCTATATCAAATGGATTAATAAGCTTAATTAACTTAATCTAAAATTCACTTCAGCTTTAAGCAACCTTAATCAATCTTGGGTAGCTCTTTGCGTGTCCAATAACCCAAAGTGAGAGATAATTAAATTATGGTTTGCTCACATGTGTGAGAAAATCATAAAAGTAGTTAAGCGAGATCCCTTAAGCCTAATTAACTATTAATCTAGTTAATTAGGAAATGCAAGTGAATATAAATCTAGTGTATGAAATAAAGTTTGTTCCTTACATTTATGTGTTTATTTGCATAAGTAAGAATGTTAGCGGTATATTAGTCTGGACATCCCAGGGACGCATGGCTTTAAGTAGCCCCAAGGAGGTTCCTACTTCATTCCCTTAATGTAGAACAATGGCAACGTACCTGTTTGATTTCATTCTTATGCATTTGGACATTAGAATTTAGATAAAACTTTAATTCATTTACACAAAATAAATTAATCAAATTAAATGAATGTTTTTATGACTTCTTATTCTTATGATTCTTTTGCACATTCATATGTATATAAGAAAAGTGATATATTACTCTGGACATCCCGAGGATGCGAGTCTTTAAGTAGCCCCAAATAGGTCTTGTACCATACTCCCCTAGTGTAGAACAATGGCATCATACTTACTTAAATCTCTTATATATATGTATGTATAACATGACCAATGAATAAGAATCATAAATCAAATATAACTTTTGCATGGGTTTTTCCTATTCTTGTAGTTGTTTATACATCTATATGTATCTTAGAATATCGGTATATTAGTCTGGACATCCCAGGGATGCAAGGCTTTAAGTAACCTCAATGAGGTTCCTACCTCTCCCTGTAACTTTATACATGTGAATGTGCACTTACCTAATGATTGAAACTCATTTTCTATTAAAAATAAGACATGCATTCATATTTTCTTTATTTGGTTGAGTTGATTAGTCATGTGATTTAAGGTTCTTTCCTTATGCTTTTGCATAAGAATTTAGATAGAGCTTTAAATTAATATGACAAAATCATTCAATTAAATGAAACAATAATTCCAACAAATTTACTCACATTCATAATTTAAGTATGCTAAGATACAAATAACATGTATAGCTATGTATAGATTTAATCATATGCATGATATACATAATGGAAAAAATGAATAAACATGTGTCATATGATACTAATTCATTCCAACTAACCTTAAGATTCCTTTCTCATGAATGAGTTTATTTAAAGTGAATCTAAACTCATGACTGATTAAAACATGTAATAAACCATTCATTAAAGGGAATTGACTAATTAACTTGCTTTAGAAATGACTCTAGGTAGGGATGAAAGAGAGGCCCTCTCTCTTTTTCTCTTTATTACACTTAGTTGTTAAGTGTAGGTTATATGAAACAAAGAGAGGCCCTCTCTCATAGCTTTATGGAGGAGCCTAGCAAGGCCAAGCCAACATGACCAACCATGTCACCATTGAGAAGGACATTACTTGGTTTTAGATCACCATGAATAATTGGTGTTTCACACTCATGATGAAGGTAGCAAAGTGCATTGGCGATGTTTATGGCTATGTATAATCTTTTGATTAGATCAAGGTGCTTGATATCATCAGCATGCAACCATGTATCTAAATTACCATTTGGCATGAATTCAAAGACTATAGCCATAAAATCATTGCCTTTTGAATCAATCCCCACACAACAAGTTATTATCTTTACTACATTCCGATGCCTGATGTGCTTTAATGCCTCACACTCAAATGCAAAAGTTCTAGAAGCTCCTCATCATTGAAGGTTAAAGACTTTAATAGCCACAGTTGTATATCCATAATTTTCTAATGACCCTTTATACACTGTACCATATTGTCCGATTCCAAGTAAATTGATAGGTGAGAAACTATTAGTCGCCCTCACTAGTTCTGCATAAGAAACATTTGGATAGAGATCATCTATGAATTTTGGATAGGAAGAATTCTCTATAAGATTTGTTCTTTTAGAATTAAAGCATAATATGGAAAAGAAGATCACAGAGAAGGCCGCCATGCTTGGTAAGAGGATTACTAATAGTAGCAATTATTGTTGTCTTCTTTTCGTGATGAACTTATATTGGGACATGCAGAAGATGCAAGTCCGAAAATCCACCACAAAGACCATAATTTCCTTGAAGGGATGTCATTGAATTCAAAAGATTCCTTGATTAGGGACTTCACCAACAAGATGATTGAAAGAAAAATTCAAGTATTCAAGGCCCCTCAACAAACCCAAAGATTTTGGAATTTGCCCGATCAAATTATTTTCAGATAGATCTAGTATCATTAGACTTTTTAAGTCACCAATCGATGGAGGAATAGTCCCTTGAATCAAGTTAGAGCTCAAGTCTAGTAGTTCCAAACTAACACAACCACTAATTGAACTAGGAATTCCACCAAATAGTTTATTTTTTTTTGTAAATAAGGTATTGATATATTTTCAAATCACTAATTTTTGATGGAATAGGACCGGTAAGAGAGTTGAAAGCCAACCAAAGGCTTATAATGGAGGGCAATCTGAATATCTCTTTAGGTAAGTTGCCATTCACATTATTATTATTAATAAATAATGTTTCAAGGCTCTTAAGTTTTCCAATGCTGGGTGGTATGGGGCCATTGAAACCATTGTATCTAAATAGAGATACAACAATTAAGTTAGGTTTCTAATGGAAAAACGTAGAGTTCCAGTTAACATACCACCATATAGACATAAGACTTGTAACTTTGTAAGTTTACCAATACTCTCTAGAATACCTCCTGTGAGATGATTTAGTTGCAGATACAAAAATGTCAGATTTATGAGATTGCCAATCCCTGATGGGATGCTTCTTGATATTTGGTTCCAACTAATTCCTAGTTTTTGAATCTTGGTGGAAAGGTTGGCTATGGAGCTTGGCAATATTCCATTAAGCTTATTATAATCCAAGTGAAGTTTCTCTAATTGTGAGCAGTTTGTAAGAGCATCCAAAAATTCCCAACTATCATGGTCACTTGCTTTCGATTCATCGCTAAAAGCTTGCAAGAAGTCTCAACCTTCCAAGTCTAGAGGGAATTATTCCATTAAAGCTATTGTATCTCATCTCAATAATGATCAACTTAGAGGCATTGGTCGTTATGAATTGACCCTTTGAACTGGTTCCCACCCATATAAAGATATTGGAGATTTGGAAGATTATTTCCAAAAGTAGTTGGAATCATTCCTTCAAAATTGTTCTCTACCACACTAAAAACATAATCTGATGAAAGATTGAAAAGTGAGGCAGCTAGCTCCCCTGAAAGCTTATTTTCAAAGACATCTAGGTATTGAAGCCTTAGATGATTGCCAATTTTCTCAGTTATGTTCCCTTCAAGTTGATTCCTAGATAAACAAAGGACTTGGAGTGATAAAAGGTTTCCAAGAGAAAGTGGGATCTGGCCAGTGAGGCTATTATTGGAAAGAGAAATTAAACAAAGCTTTGAAAGATGGCCAAGTGTTGATGGAATGCTTCTTGATATACAATTACCTTTGATATCGATAATTATGAAGCTAGAGCTCATATTAGAGGGGATTTCACCGTGTAAAGAATTGAGACTCAAGTTCAAAAAATAAAACCTTGGTTGTCTAAAGAGAGAAGGTGGGATTGCACCATAGAACTGATTTTGGTTGAAATCCAAGTATTGAAGAAAAGTAAGGTTGTCTATGAAAGACGAGATGTAGCCAGTGAGGCCTCGAGAGCTGAGGTTGATCAACGCAACTCTTCCCTTATTCTTTTTGCTACATGAGATGTCACGCAGCCTTCCACACGGCTGTCATAGCGTGGCTGCCCGCTCCTCGAGCGTTTAGCCCGCGCTAACGCGCTCTCACGCGCTGGCACTCGCAACTGCTCCACCAAACCGCGTGACCCGTGCGATCCCATCCCTGGCCCATGTCACTCGTTCTAACCCGCGTTCCGAGCACGTCAGTCTGAAATCGACCCGCGTGGTTTTGCAGCACACTCGACACTGCCAAACCTGCTTCTCCTCCTTGGCGTCCAACCTTCAAACCGATCCAAATCGCTGCAAGCACCGTAAATGTTTGGATGAGTCCATAATCTCAAACCTTGCTTACGCATACGTCCATTCGTGGCGCATCCGCTTTTGTGATCATAATCTTGTGCTCCCATGAAGATCTGTTCTCTCAAAATGTATGGTTAATGAACCCGCAAATTTCATTGAAGAATCTGCTATTTTCAAGTATGCGACATATATATTTTTGGATTTTTGAGATAATATCATCCAAAAATAGGGGGCAACTGATATGACACTGAAAATTCTACTTGGTCAACCACGAATCTTGATGTCAAAAGCAATTTGATTCTGAATCAAGACTAACTGAGATCAAGCGCTTATTATCTATCAACTCTTAAACATCGAGTGTTTATAGTCAAATCGAGCGTCTTGATGAGCCGGATCTAACAAGCCCAATATTTTATAATTCCGACTTCATTTGAGCATTCAAATGCACAAAATACATCATATGATCAAAGGAATCATTTTGAGTCAGATGATGGAGAGTGGTTCGATTTTGCATGTATTCTGAGACATCACTCATTCAATCTATAAATAGTCCCTCATTCTTCATATGAGGGAGGCCAAGTAAGAGAGAGGAGAGAGCTCTAAAGCTTGAAAATCCTCCAAACACAATCGTGCCACCACTCGATGGTTGTCAACCACCGCCGCCAGCCGCTACTGATCCTCATCGTCATCAATCTCTGTCGGTCTCCATCATGACGACCTTCATCATCAGTGGTTGTTCCCCTCATCTCATACCACTAGCAATTCTTACAACTGACTATATGGTTGTTGTTGTCGATTTTGGGATTCCATTGTCTTCATAAACAATTATGTAATCCTGTTATCAGGAAAACTTATACTCTAAAACAAATATATAGTGGAAGCTTTTTAATGGGCTAGGCCCCGTGATTTTTTCCCTCTTTTTGAGGTTTTCCACATTAAAATTTCTGGAGTTTTCTTTTTCTTTAAATATCTGTGTGTCTGGATTTCTGAGGCTGTAAATTTTACTCTACCGCATTAGTTTTCTACGCAACAATAATTATAAATCTTTTAAATAACTAATTCATCCTTTTAAGAAGATTTTGACTAAAGAAAATCGCTACTCATGTTAATAACAAAATACATAACACAAAGAGAGACCTACAAAAAATTGAGGCATATGTCTACACAAAAAGATATCCTCTCCTAAAAATTTTTAAATATATTACTTGACCAAAAAATCTTAATTCTAATCATGTCAACGATAAAATCTTATTCCTAAGATTGAATTCCATATCAAATTATAAATTTTATTCATCCAAATTATGACTTTTTTCACAGATCTCATACATTCCTCATGCATTTCACTATAATTATAAAATAATTGTTCCATATATTACACAGAGCTAACATATCTTACAATTAGTCACAACTAAATTGCTGAATATGATCCTTATTATGATTTTACTTATCTTTGTTCTATGGCTTATTTAAGTATAAGCCAGCTTCAAAACATGCATCGCTTATTGAATGCAACTCTAGTACAGCATATGCCATGCTTATTCTCCTTTTGAACATAGAAGGCTCAATTGTAAAATTGAAATCAAACATTCATAAATTGCACTACTTGATTGAATATCATTTTCAATTTCATCATGAAATTGCAACTGCAATTTGTGATCAATGACTTCCATGACTCGGCCTGGAATTGCCATTTCTATAAGCTTATGTATGTTTGTGTCATCTTTAAAAATTATGTTAGGAGATCTCCTACCAATAAACAACTCCATAAGAAGGATTCCATAGCTATAAACATCCCCCATGGTACAAATTTGGCCCCCTACACCATATTCTATAAAGCAAGCATTTTGAATCATTACACATTTCGATATAATAAGAAAAAAGGTTATAGCTATAGCAAATTAAAGGATGAATAATAAAGATTAATACAAGGAGCAGTGTACCCAATGGTTCCTTTTACCACAGGAGTGGTTTGATATGAGTCACTTAACGGATTGTTCACAGCTCTATAGAGGAGCCAAGGCCAAAATCCCCACATGAGCAGGAACTTCTACTAAATGGCTGGCTGTAGAGCATAAATTAATTTAATAAATCGAAAAAAAAAAATTAATGTAGCAATTTTATATACACAGTCACCCTATTCTTCTATATTTATAAATCAACCGCCTCAATCTTAATTTTTTAAATTAACATTCTAATTTTAAAATTCATAACAAAAATTTACTCCGAATTTTTATTTTTATTAAATTCTCAATAATTTGATTGTGTTTTTATAGTTCAAAAAATAAAGAACATGATTAAATTATAAAAACATATATATTCGATGATTGATTTGTAAAAGTCCCTTCAAATTAATTTAATCAAGCATAGTTGATTACATTTTCAACTTATAAATTATTATTTAATTTTTTATTCCAAATAAAAATTTATTTGAAATTTAAAAAAGTGCATTTACATACATCGAACACAATTCTTATATATTTACAAGTATATAATATGTATATTTTTATATTTAAATAAAATAGCACTCAAATCTTTAATATTACATCAAAAATATCAACATCATTAATTTTTTGAAGTAAAATACATCTTTTCATGTATAAGAAAAATGTTATCTTTGTAAATATCATACTTTAGTTGTTAGATATATAAATGCATAAAAATTATTGTGCTAAATAAATAAAATATATAAGAGGGATTTACATTCATACCATTTAAAACATTCTTATTTTTATATTTAATCCTAAAAAAATATTATTTACTTAAAAGGCTAAACAATATATATATATATATATATATATATATATATATATATATATATATATATATATGGGCAGATCTAAGGAGGGCCTATGGGAAAACGTACTTAAAGCTCTTATAGAGGCCCCATAGATGCATTACCTAAGGACCCAAGGTGACTAGGTGAACGACCCATGGTATGTTCCAACTTTTTTTTTTTTTTTTTTGGGTAAAATTTAACTAATGAACATTGAATTTATCGGAAAAAAAAAAAAAAAACTATAGCCAGGATAGGCAACAACTAAGTTTGAGGAATTATGTAGCCAATTGTGCCAAGTTGTGTACTTCATAAATATGCCATAAGGTAATGAGACATCATTTAACAAAAAAATTAAATTAAAACTTAATAAAAACTAAATATAAATTTAATTTATAATAAATTTATTAACTATAAATTTTAAATATAATAAATTCATTTAACATAAATTTAATTTATAATTAATTTATAATAAAATGTTAAATATAAATTTATTTAATTTATAATAAATTATAAATACAAATATAATTTAGTATATCTATGTCAGCATGTAGCACAGTTAGAAAAATTATAATTATTGAGATGAAATTAAATTTTAAAAATAATAACAATGTTGATAATAAAAAGTCTAAGCTAAGTAAACAATAGAAGTCAATGTCAATACACAATATCAATACACAACTAACTAGCGACTAGACTACAAGGAAAAGAATCTTTTGACTATTGTATGGTGTCATCTTATAGGAATGAGAAGATATTACAAAGCAAAAGAAATTGATGAAATATTAAAAATATATTAGAATTATTAAATTTAATGTATTTGAAGTATATTTAATTTTAATATTTTTAAAATGAGCCGTCTCATAAGTTAATGAGTTGAGTCGAGGTTTGCTTAAACATGATTTATTAGTTCATCTTCTGCTTCATGAGCTATTTATCGGTCTAACTTAAGCTAGCTCATGAGTCACTCGACTTCATCCTGAAAAAAAGTTATAACCATAATTTACAAATGGCATTAAATCCTTATTATAAATTTAATTATAATGATTTTATCAAGGTTGTGAAAACCGGATCGGATAAAGAACCGAATGAAAGAGAGGTTCAAGTTAAATGTTTCAACCGGAGTTAATCTTGGATTTGAACTTGATGATGTAATAAATATTTAAATTATTAAAAATAATCTAAATGATGAAATAATATAAATATATGATAAACATAAAATAAAATAAAGAATATAAAACTAATATTTTTAATAATTATAATTTAAAAATCAAATTAAAATTTATTAAGATATAATTATACATTTATTATATATATATTTACATTTATTATATATATATATATATATGTATATATATATATATATGTATGTATGTATGTATGTATGTATGTATGTATGTATATTAGATATATTTAAAAATTAATAATACGTTTTATATAGATTTATAAATAGTAATATAATTTATAATAAAAATATAAAGTTTTTAATGTAAAAAAATTATGTTAAATTCTATAAAATATAATAATAATATAATATATAATGAGGGTTTAATGGGAGGAAAGATTGGAGTGCACTAGAAAACGTGAAAATGAAATCAGTAGCAATTCTAGAAAACTGAAGCTGTGAACCAAACGAAAAGATTTTAAGTCATGAGAGAAAAATAATGCAGAGAGAGAAGTCTTTAAGTCTTTGTCTACTAATAAGTCTTTATTAAGTAAACGGTGATAATAATTTTAGTTTTATAGATGAAATTGGATATTTTGCTTAGTTTTCATATTCACAAATAGCATTAAATCCTGATTATAAATTTAATCCTAATGATTTTACAGACTTTCTTAATTTTCTTTTATTTGTATTTGTATATTGATTTATTATAATTTTATTTTCTTTATTTATATATTTCGATAGAATATATATATAATGAAATTTTGAAAACTGGTTTCCTATATAATTATATTTTTTGTTCAGCGTCTCTTAACTTAGAGTGGTGATAATATTCTAATTTGGCACATTTCCTTTATTTGTATTTATCCCTCAACGTTCATTACCATATTTAATATAATATTCATCACTTGCTCTCATCAAATTTTACTAATTTTGCTATTTTATGCTTTATATAATATTATTTTATTCTTGATATGTCATATAATTATGGATGTTTTTTTATTATTATTTTACGTTGAGATTCAATAACTATTCAATATTTAGATGATGAGTATTAAGTATAAAATTTAGTTTAGTAATTTTATGTAGTAATTAAATTTTTTTAAATTACTTTAACACTTTTTTATGATGGGAATATTTAAGTTGCATTAATGAAAAATTTATTAAAAATTAATTTTATATTCAAGTGATTTATTCATGTTAATTAGTAAAAATAAAATAATGTTAATTGTATCTTATGATCAAGCCAAACCGATCCCAAATTTAGAAAACCTTCAATCAAATTATTTAAATATTAAAGTTAACAAAATATATAATTTAAATAATTTTATAAGAAATTTATTAAATTTTATATTACTATTGTTATTATTATTATTATTATGAGTTTTAATTAAATTAATCATAATATATCGACTAAATAATACCAAATATATTACAAGCTCATGCTTTTTCAAAAATTGGCCGTCGCATTGAACCAACTAAAGCAAATAATAATTAAAGGATTTATTTCTCTATTGGTAATTGCGTATTGATATTGTGTATTGACTTTGGATTAATTATGTCACTAGATTGAATTGCATATCAAATTAGAAAATTTATTTATGACTTTTTTTTACCTATCTCATACACTCTCAATGCACTTTACTATAGTTATAAAACTAATTGTTCCATGTTTTACATAGCTAACAAACCTTAGAATTAATCATAAGTGAATTGCACAATAACATAATCCTTATTATGATTTTACTTATCTTTACTTTGTGACCCATTTCAATATAAGCCAGCTTCAAAACATGCATCTCTTATTGAATGCAACTCCAGTGCAACATATGCCATGTTTATTCTCTCTCTTGGCGACTCTTTTGAACATAGAAGGCTTAAGTGTAAAATTTAAATCAAACATTCATAAATTGCACTACTTGATTTAATGCCATTTTCAGGTTCATCTTGAAATTGCAACTGCAAGTTTGGATCGATGACTTCCATGACTCCCCGAATTGCCATTTCTACAAAGTTATGTAGGTTTAGGTCATCTCTAAAAATTCGTCCATAGGTTTCCTTCCAGGAACAACTCCATGAGAAGGATTCCATAGCTATAAACATCCCCATGGTAGAAATTTGGCCCCTAAACCATATTCTATAAAGCAAACATCTTGAACCATTATACATTTCAATATAATAAGAAAAAGTTATAGCTATAGCAAATTGAGGGGTGAAGAATAAAGATTAGTACCGTGAGCAAAATGTACCCAATGGTTCCTTTTATCACATGAGTGGTTTGATTTGAATCACTTAACGTATTGCTCACGAACTATGGAGGAGCCTAGCAAGGCCAAAATCAGCGACATGAGCAACCATGTTATCATCAAGAAGGACATTACTCGGTTTCAGATCACAATGAACAATTGGTGTTTCATACTCATTATGAAGGTAGCAAAGTGCATTTGCGATGTTTATGGCAATATCAAGCCTTTTCATTGGGTCAAGATGCTCCATCATATAGTCCTTAGCATGCAACCATGTATTTAAATTACCATTTGCCATGAATTCAAAGATTATAGCCTTGAAATCATCACCTTTTGAATCAATCCCCACACAACAAGTTATGATCTTTACTAGATTTCGATGTCTGATGAGCCTCAAGGCCTCACACTCACTGCAAAAGGCTCGGAAGCTCCTTGTAGTTGAAGGTTAAAGACTTTAATAGCCACGCTTTGCATTCATAATTTTCTAATGAGCCTTTGTACACGTAACCATATTGTTCGATTCCAAGCAAATTTACAAGTGAAAACCCATTAGTCGCCTCTTACCGCCCGCATAAGAGACCTTTGGATAGACATCTTCTATGGCTTTTGGATTGGAAGAATTCTTCATAGAAGTTTTTCTTCTATAATTAAAGCATAATATGAAGAAGAGGATTAGAGAGAAGCCTACCATGCTTAGTAAGAGAATCATCAATAGTGCCAATCGTGGTTTTTTTTTTTTTTCATACGAACTAATATGGGGACATGAAGGAAGATGCAAGTCTGAAACTCCACCACAAAGCCCATAATTTCCTTGAAGGGATGTCGCTGTTGCATTCAAAAATATTCCCTCACTAGGGACTTCACCAACAAGTTGATTAAAAGAAAAATTCAAGTATTGAAGGCCCCTCAATGTTCCTAAAGAATATGGAATTTGCCCTGCCAAACTATTTTTAGATAGATCTAGTGCCACTAGGCCTTTTAAATCACCCATGGATGAAGGAATAGCCCCTTGAATGGAGTTAGAGCTCAAGTTCAACACTTCCAAACTCATACAACCACTAATTGATTTGGGAATTCCACCGACCAATTTATTTTCTTGTAAATGAAGCTCTACAATGTGTTTGAAATCACCAATTTCTGATGGAATAGAACCAATGAGAAAGTTGGAATCCAATTGAAGAACTAATATAGAGGGTAATGTAAAAATCTCCTTAGGTATGTTGCCATTCAAAATATTTTTTCCAAGGAACAATAATTCAAGGCTCTTCAGATTTCCAATGCTTGGTGGTATGGGGCCATTGAAACTATTATCATGTAAATAGAGATGGAACATTTGAGTTAGGTTGCCAATCGAAAAAGGTATAGTTCCAGTTAACATACCTTGATATAGACCTAAGATTTTCAACCTTGGAAGTTTACTAATACTCTCTGGAATGGCTCCTGTGAGATAGTTCGGTTCAAGAAGCAGAATTATCAAATTTATAAGATTGCCAATTCCATATGGAATGCTTCCAGATATTTGATTATTATAAATTACTAGCTGCTGAATCTTGGTGGAAATGTTAGCTATGGAGTTAGGTAAATTTCCATTGAGCTTGTTATTATCCAATAACAGCATTCTCTAACCGTGAGTGCTAGTAAGGGCATCCATGAATCGCCAACTACTACGATCACTTGCTTCAAGCCGATTCCATTGTAAGCTTAATCCTGTGTGAGAAGTCTCAACCTTCCAAGACCAAACGGAATTATTCCACTAAAGTTATTAAGGCTCATATAAATATTGTTCAAATTAGAAGCATTAGGTAATGAAGCTGGAATTGGCCCTTTGAAATTATTAGCAGACATAAGAAGTGTTTGAAGATTAGGAAGGTTGTCTCCAAAAGTAGTTGGAATCATCCCTTCAAAATTGTTCTCTGCCATGCTGAAGAAGTAAACTGATGAAAGGTTGAAAATGGAGGTTGGCAACTCTCCTGAAAGCATGTTGATAGAGACACGCAAGTATTCCAAGCTTTGATGATTGCCAATTTCCTTAGGCATGCTCCCCTTAAGTTGATTCCTGGATAAATCAAGGTGTTGGAGTGATGAAAGGTTGCCAAGAGAAGGTGGGATCTTACCTGTGAGACTATTATTGGAGAGAGAAATAAAACTGAGCTTTGAAAGATGGCCAAGTGATGGTGGTATGCTTCCTGTTATATAATTTCCATTGAGGTCGATAGTTGTGAGACTATAGCTTAGATTAGAATGGATTTCACCATGTAAATAATTAAAACTCAAGTTCAAAAAGTGAAGTCTTGGAAACTTAAAGAGGACAGGTGGGATTCGGCCAAAGATTTGATTTTGGCTGAGATCCATGTGATGAAGGAAGGTGAGGTTACTTATGGAGGAGGAGATGTAGCCAGTGAGGCCTTGAGAACTGAGGTCGATTGACACAACTCTTCCCTTATTCTTCTTGCTGCAGGAGATGCCCTCCCAATTACATAAAGCTGTGGTCTCATTCCATAAGTGTAGGGCTCCCACTGAGTCATTAGTTATTTGAAGCTTTAAAGCAAGAAGTGCCGCCTTGTCGCCTTATTGCTTAATAAGGTGGTGGCATAACTGATCGACAAAACACATAATGAAGGATAAGAAGAAATTGATAAGAATGAATGTTTGTTTATCCATGGAGATTAGAAAATATGTTGAGAGAACTCAGATGATACGGGCTTTAAATATAGAAAATAATGCAAGGAGAAAGGTCTTGGTCTAATAAAAAGTCTCATCTAAGTAAACAATAGAAGTCCAGCCATACAAATTATTCCAATGTCAGTACTCAATATCAATACGCAACTAAAGAATGACTAGACAACAAGGAAAGGAATCTTTTGACTATTGTATGTTGTCATCTTATGGGAATGAGAAGATATTATGAAGCAAAAGAAATTGATGAAATATTAAAAATGTATTTGAATTATTGAATTTAATGTAATTTAAATATATTTACTTTTAATATTTTTAAAATGAGCCGTCTCATAAGCTAACGAGTTGAGTTGAGGCTTGCTCAAATTTGATTTATTAGCTCATCTTGTTCGGCTCGTGAACAATGTATCAAGTCTAACTTAAGTTAGCTCATGAGTCAGCTCGACTCACTTTTATCCCTAAAAAGAGTTATAGCCTCTAAAATTTATACATTAAACAAAAAACGTAAAAATGAAATCAATAGCAATTTTGGAAAACTGAAATTATGAACCATTCCAAATGAATAGATTTAAGAGAAAAAATAATGCACAGAGAGAAGTCATTTGAGTCTTCATCTACTAATAAGTCTTTGTTAAGTAAACGGTGATAATAATTTTAGCTTTATGGATAAATTTAAATATTATGCTTTGTTTCCATATTCACAAGTGGCAATAAGTCCTGATCGTAAATTTAATTCTAATGATTTTATAGACTTTTCTTATTTTTATTTTATTTATATTTGTATATAGATTTATTATACTTCTATTTTCTTTATTTATATATTTCCATAGAATTATATTGAATGATAAATATATATATATATATATATATATATATATGATAAATTTATATGACATATTCATATAAAACATTGTCTTATCAATTGTGATCACTATATAAGGCTTAATCAAAATTTGACTTATATTGTATTATCTTTATCTATATATTAGAAGTATTATATTTTTTTCACTTATTTAATCATTTATTCAATAAATTTCTTTTAAAATAATAAATACATATATATTATAGAATGAAATTTTGAAAAAAAATTTCCATATAATTATATAATTTTTTTTATTTGTTATTATACCTCGACGTTCATTACCATACTTAATATAATACTCATCACCTCCTCTCATCAAAATTTAAGCTTCTTAGCTCACCAATTTTCTTATAAGCCTTAGCTTTGGTTTGATTAGTTCTCTATAATTGTTTAAATCTAGATTAGTTAGTGAGTTGTTTTTAAATTACCACTTTATTCGGTTATGTTAGTAGAATTACAATTTATATTATGTTTGTAGAATTACAACTTATGATGTTGTGTTTCATTTTTGATATTTTATATGATTATGATTAGATGTTTTATTTTATTTCGCATTGAGATTCAATAATTATTTAATTTTTAGATGATAAGTAATAACTATAAATTTTATTTAGTAATTTTATGTTGTATTTATTTATGTTTTTCTAAATTACTCTATCACTTTTTTTTATGATGGGAATATTGAAGTTGCATTAATGAAATATTTATGTGCAAGGCATCATACTCTAGTGGTTGAGAGCATTGCTGTCAAACCAAGAGGTCTAGGTAAATTGTAAAATAAATAAAATAAAATAAATAGAAAAATCAAGATGTCCTGATTCAAATCTTATACATATATTGTATGTGTGAGTTTGCCATTAAATCTCAAAAATAATGTTAAGTGTACCCGATCAGCCCAAAAAATCAAGAAGTCTAGGATTCAAAACTTATTCAAGTGATTTATTCATATTAATTAATAAAGATATAATAATGCTAGGTGTACCTAATGATCAACCCAAAACTCTTATATCTAATATAATTTAATATGAAACAATTTGATGAAAAACAATTTAGTTAGCTGACACATAAATTTGGCTAGCAATTACAATTCTATTTGTGTGCATATGAATATCCAAAACTTTATGTGTGTTTGTGCCCTCTCTATCCAAGCTTTTTCTTTTATATTAGTTAAATTTTTTGTTTGGTAAAAATTAATTTTACTTATAGTCTAGCTCGACACTCCTTCATCAAATCATTATATGAGGATTTAAAGGAGAAAAGATTAGACTATAATAGGCTTGTAGTACATTAGGCTAGATCATCATCTCCTCACAACAACTTGTTAACCATCACCTTACAATATGTGGTGATGATATTATGAATTCGTGTGAATGACCCTATATTATTTGGTCCAACTATAGTTGGCATGGGTAATAAGTATGATTCTTGGCTTGATTATTATGATGACTTAATAGGATGTACGTCACCTAGACTTAGGTATTATGTATTCCATCACCTAGATGATCCGATATATCATCAACTTTACAAATGGGATAGACATAAGCACAAGCTTACATACCCCTCAATAGCATAGATCGATGTACATCATAGTCATACACAAACTTGTTTAATATTATCCTAGAGATATCATGGCATATGTAGTGTTCATGGTATGTTTCTTTTTCATATCGGATACCTCTAGTCAGAGATTCATCTCCAATATTTGCCACTTTTGAAAAACTTAACACAATCTCTTAGTACTTTATTAAAGCAACAAACCTATGTAACTTATATAAAAGCTAAAGGAGTACCCTAAGCTAAGGTTGGTCAATATGGCTAGATGTCTACATGTATTGTATATGAGGTAAAAGGAGCGGCTTCATGTTGCTATGCCCACGTTATGCACGCCTAACCCAAGAGATATCAATGAAAAGTGTGTATGATACATGTATATCTATAACAACCGATAAGCCATATTTGAGAATGCAGGGACAAGATTGATATACTTCTAGAGAACTTATTCATATTATTGAAGATAATTATATATATTTATTTTGTTGTTGCTAACTTATTAGAAATGTGGGTTATATGACAACTATATAGCCATTGGATATTGATGTGAGCAATAGAGCTATGTGCTTTAGGGGTTGTTGTTTAGAAGGGTCAAGTTCTATTCAGAACTTGGCGAGTGGCACTTACCCAACATGTAATACAATAGTTTGGTCGTGCCTTGAGTTGATTTAGAGCCCATGGATGCAAGTTTTAGCATATTTATGGTGAAAAATGGTGGTATTCCTTAGCAAAAATTTCCAACGATTCCATGCAATTCAGAACAATAAATTGACATATAACATTGAGTAAGATGATGAGGGGATTGATCTTGAGTGGGTAGTTGTATGGTACGTGATGATGGTGTTAATCATGGACTATATTGTATCTACTTAAAGCACTTATAGAGGCCCCATAGATATATTACCAAAACACCCAAGGTACCTTGGTGAATGACCCATGATATGTTGCAACTTATTTTTTTTGTAAAATTTAACTAATGAACATTGAATTTAAGAAAAACTAAAGCCTATTGTAATCCCACATCATGAGTTTATCGTAAAGGTCAAGGAATTGTGTTAGCCTATTTTTTGGCAGTGATGAATGCAATCGAGGATATGCAACGATCAACAAGTTTGAGAAGTTATGTAGTCAAATGTGCCAAGTTATGTACTTCATGGATGCACATGGTAATGATACTGCAACTTAGGATGCAGGAGCTCCTTGATCAACACATGTAAGTTTTAAAATAAATTTAAATTAACTGACTTTGTCTTAAGAGATCTTGAATTAATCATTTTAAAATATATAAATTTAACTTACATTAATTAATCACTCCAAGATATCTCCAAAATGATGACATTTAAATAAAATTTAGATTTTTTAGAATAATCATTTTGAATTCTCTCCGATTACATCATTTAATAAAATTTAAATTAATACTTAATAAAAAAATGAAATATAAGATAAACTTATTTAACTTAATATTTTTGCATAAAAATATATAAATTTGTTTATAATATATATATATATATATATATATATATATACCATTCTTGGTCATTAATTTTTTAATGGATTTTTGTATCTTTGATAATCTACTAACACTCTTTAGTATCTATTCAAATAACTAGGTTAACAATGTCATTGCCTTGTAGCTTCACTACTCCCATCATCTCTAGTGAGTGTGACACTCGGCGCTATATAGTCATAAAGAATTGATGATAATATTTTATTTATTGTATTGTGACAATACTTTGGAGAGCCTCAACTTCTCTCTATGACTTAGGACTCTCTGCATTAAGAATTCCTTAGCCATAAGATACATCTAGTGATTAGGAGAATACTCTATCAAAATCTAGAGCCCTAGAGGGGTTTATCATAGGATTAGGCTTGGCCTTAGGGATATAGGAAAATCACCTACCCTACTGCCTAAACCAGTCTCTATGCACCTTCTTAAATCCAATCCAAATTCAAGTCTTTTGAATATTATGCTTTGTTTCCATATTCACAAGTGGCAATAAGTCCTAATCATAAATTTAATCCTTCTGATTTACACACTTTTCTTATTTTTATTTTATTTAAATTTATATATAGATTTTATTATTATTATTATTATGCTATTTTCGTTATGTATATATTTGATAGAATGATATTAAATGATATATATATATATATATATATATATATATATATATATATATATATATATATATATATATATATATATATATATATATATATATATATATATATTGTAATTTAATATGACAGATTCATATATAGGTTAGTCTGATCTTTTTGTTTGTTTTTATTTGTATTTATCCCTCGACGTTCATTATCATACTTAATATAATACTCATCACTTGCTCTCGTCAAAATTTAAGCTTCTTAGCTCACCAATACTTTGATTTGTTAGTGAGATTTTTTTTAATTGCCTCTTTATTGGGTTATGTTAGTAGAATTACAATCGATATTATTTTGTAGAATTACAACTTATGATGTTGTGTTCCTTTTTGATATTTTATATGATTATTTTTGCTTTCATTTTCTATTTTTATATGATTATGATTAGATGTTTATTTTATTTCACATTGAGATTCAATAATTATTTAATATTTAGATGATATGTAATAACTATAAAATTTAGTTTAGTAATTTTATGTAGTATTTTTTTTCTAAATTACTTAAACACTTGATGATTGGAATATCAAAGTTGCATTAATGAAATAATTATGTGCAACGACTTTATTATAGTAGTTGAGAGCTTTGCTTTCAACCAAGAGGTCTAGGTATATTATAAAAACTAAAAAAAATAAAAAAATTTACAAAATCAAGAAGTCTATGATTCAAATTTTTTACATATGTTGTGTATGTGAGTTTGCCATTAAATTGGCTCAAATGTCTAAAAAAATTATTAAAAGTTAATTTTATATTCAAGTGATTTATTCATGTTAATTAATAAAGATATAATAATGTTAAGTGTACCTCGTGATTAACCCAAAAAAACATATATCTAATATAAATTAATATGTAACAATTTAATGAAAAAACAATTGAGTTAAGTGACACATAAATTTAGCTAACAATTACAATTCTATTTTTGTGCCTATGAATATCCAAAACTTTACGTGAGTTTGTGCACTCTTTGTCCAAGCATTTTCTTTTATATTAGTTTAATTTTTTATTTGTTAAAAATTAATTTTACTTATAGTCGAGCTCAACACTCCTTCATCAAATCATTATATGAGGATTTAAAGGAGGAAAGAATGGAGTGCATTAGGCTAGATCATCATCTCCTCACAGCATGTGTTGAGCATTAGTCACCTCAAATCAATATCTTTTATCACCTATAGGTGAGATGACCATCACCTTACAATATGTGGCGATGATATTATGAATTCATGTGAATTACCCTACATTATTTCGTCTTGCTATAGTTGGCATGGGTAATAAGTATGATTCTTGGCTTAATTATTGTGATGACTTAAAAAGACATTTGTCACCTAGTCTTAGGTATTAATATATTCCATCACCTAGATGATCCAAATATATCATTGACTTTTCAAATGGGATATATGTCAACACAATCTTACATACCCCTCGATAGCTTAGATCGTTGTATACGCATACTTGTTTAATATTATCCTAGAGATATCATGGCACATATTAATGGGTATGTTTTTTTTGCCATATAAGATACCTCTAGCTAGAGATTCATCTCCAATATTTGCCACTTTTGGAAGACTTAACACAATCTCTTAGTACTTTATTAAATCAACAAACCTATGTAACTTATATAAAAAGGTAAAGGAGGCCACTAAACTAAGGTTGGTCAATATGACTAGATGTCTACATGTGTTGTAGGTGTGGTGAAACAAGCGGCTTCATGTTGGTATGCCCACATTATGCACACCTAACCCAAGAGATATCAATGAAAAGTGTGTATGGTACATGTATATCTATAGCAACCGACAAGCCATATTTGAGTATGCGAGGACAAGATTGGCGACTTCTAGAGAACCAAGTAGTTGTTATTCATATTATTGAAGATATTTATATATATGTAGTTTGTTGTTGCTAACTTATTAGTATTGTGGGTTTTATGACAACTATATAGCCATTGGATATTGATGCAAGCAATAGAGCTATGTGCTTTAGGGGGTGTTGTTTAGAAGGCTCAAGTTCCACTCAAAACTTGGGCGATGTGTTGAGTGGAACTTATCCAACATGTAATACAATAGTTTAGTCGGGTGCCTAGAATTGATTTAGCACCCATGGATGCACATTTTTAGCATATTTATGGCCGAAAGGTGGTGGTATTCCTTGGAAAAAATTTACAATGATTCTATGAAAATCAGAACAATAGATTGACATATAACATTGAGCAAGATGATGAGGAGATTGATCTTCAGTGGGTGGTTGTATGGTACACATGATGGTGTCAATCATGGACTATATTGTATCTGCTTAAAGCTTTTACAGAGGCCCCATAGATGTGTTTCCTAAGAACCCAAGGTACCTTGGTGAACGACCCATGTTATGTTTCTACTTATTTTTTGTAAAATTTAACTAATGGACATTGAATTTAAGAAAAAACTAAAGCCTACTGCAATCCCACATCATGCGTTTATCGTAAAGGTCAAGGAATTGTTTTAGCCTATTTTTTTGGTTGTGATGAACGTAATCCAGGATATGCAACAATCAACAAGTTTGAGAAGTTATGTAGTCAAATGTGCCAAGTTGTGTACTTTGTGGATGTGCCACATGGTGATGATACTGCAACTTAGGATCCAGGAGCTCTTTGATCAGCACATGTAAGTTTTAAAGTAAATTTAAATTAAATTGCTTTGTCTTAAGAGATCTTAAATTAATCATTTAAAATATATAAATTTAACTTACATTAAGTAATGACTCCAAGACATTTCCAAAATTATGTCATTCAAATAAAATTAAGATTTTTTAGAATAATCATTTTTAGTCCTCCCCTATGACATCCTTTAATAAAAATATAAATTAAAATTTAATAAAAAAGTAAATTTAAATTTTTGTTTAAGATAAGTTTATTTAACTTATTATTTTTACATAATGATATATAAATTTCTTTATAATATGTGTATATACCATTCTTTGTCATTAAATTTTTTTTTTTTTATGGATTTTTGTGTCTTCGATAAACTCCTAACCCTCTTTAGTATCTATTCAAATAATTAGGTTAACAATGTTATTGCCTTGTAGCTTCACTGCTCTCATCATCTCTAGTGAGTGCCATAATTATTGAGCTATATAGTTAGAAAGAATTGATGTCAACATTTTATTTATTGTAAACATGCAAGCATAGAGATAAGTTGTTGAAGAAGGTAATCTTGGCATGCTTCACCTGTGTTTTTATTTTTTTCTTTTTATAAACATGTAACATGTTCATGTATCAATCCCTTTATGTTTTAAGATCCCCTTTCTAGGGATTCTATGGAGTCATATTGTATTTGTGTTTGTTTCAATTTAACTAGAAATTTGGAATTTTATTTACTAATTACCACATATTTTATTTAGAATTATATCATATTCAATTGACGGCCTTAATAGATGAGGAGATTAGTTTGGAACCGAGAGGTGATAAACGGACTCCGTGAGCAAAATATTATGGTGATGAGTTGTAGGTTAAAGATAATCGATGAAGTCATTTAGTCATTTTGAAATCCAAAAGTTTTAACAAATTTTTCTTACATGAAATTTATCTCCGAGAGGTAGGTAGGTTCTGCAAGAAGAAAGAGGACTCTAAGCTTTCAAGAGTAATGACGACCTTGATTGGACCTAGGTTATTTTCTCTATTTTGCTAAAATTTTATCATCATATATCAACATTGGTAAAACTCAATCCCTAAGCTTAATTCATTGAAATCACCCTCTTAGATTTCTATTTTTGTTACTTTGCTAAGTTTTTTTAAAAGATTTTGGTATTTGGTGTTAATCCTTAGGGGAACAATTTTAAATAAGTCCATGCAAGTGTTTAATAATTTATAATTTTAATACTAAATTATAGAATTAATTTTATATTTTTATTTAAATCACTTTTTTATTATTAGTATTTTTACATAATGTTAACATCGAATATTCTAATTAATTTAATAGAGATAATTTAAATTATAAAGTACTTATATCTATTTAAAATAGCGACCATCCATTTCTCCATATATAATAGATTAATCTTAATTATAATTAATTTTTTAATATTACTAATGTTATTATATATTTAATATTTATATTTATATTTATGTTATTATTATTATTATTATTATTATTATTATTATTATTATTATTATTATTGCATGAGGCGATGTACTCTCCTATTATTACATTTTATCCTTTCTTTAATTATTTTTTTACATAATGTTAATATACTAATTTAAAGTATAAAGTACAAATATATATTTAAAAATAGTGACCATCCATTTTAGCATATATAATAGAATAATCTTAATTATAATTAATAATATATATATATATATATATATATATATATATATATATATATATATATATATATATATATATATAATCAAAAATTCAACTAATGACGAATCTTGATGTTAAAAGCAAGTTGATCTTGAAACTAATCGAGATCAAGCACTTAAAATATCATTGAAAAATTTGGGATATCGCTTAAATCCTAAATAACTCTTAAACACGGAGTGTTTATAGTAAAATCGGCGTCTCGACGGCATCAAGCCCAAGATCTCATAATTACTTCATTTGAGCATTCAAATACTTAAAATACATCAAATGATCAAATGAATCATTTTGAGCCGTCCATGGAGTGGAGTGGTTGATTTTGCATGTATTTACTGAGACGTCCTCCAATCTATAAATAGCCTCATTCTTCATATGAGGACGGAGAGAGAGAGGAGAGAGCTCTAAAGCTTGAAAATCCTCCAAGCATAATCGCATACTGATAGTCGCTAACTACCCCTGCGGTTGCCAACCACCCGGCCGCCACTATCGCCACACCCATCTCTCATCTAATCTCCATCCCGGTAATCATCCATCGTTACACGCATTACCGGCTATCTTCGCTGCTACCGCCATTGCTGCCCGCCACTAATCGATCTCGCCATCGCTAATCTCTACACCGGTCTATTAGCTGACCATCGCGATCGTCGTGCATTTGTTGCAACTATTTTCTCTCATTATCATGACCATCGACACCGCTACCATCGTATTACCGCTGCACATCGAACCATCCTCATCCACCATCACGATGACCTTCATCGCTGGCCGTGACGCTGTTTCACCATCATCTACTACACTAATTGTTACAACAACGCATTATATATATGTTATTTTCTTATTGATTCTTATATACGATAATATGTAATTGTATCGGGAAAGCTTGTCTCTAAAATAAGATTTTTTCTTGTTGCAGGTGGTTTCTTTGTTGTCACGGGATTTTTTACGTAAAATGCAGGTTTTCTCATTAATCCTTCAAATATCTGTATGTCGCGAGCTCCACAACAAGGCTAAAATAAACTTTCTTTACCACTAATTTTAGCGTCTGATAGTTTGGCGCCGTCTATGAGAAGAGAACCCCTCAATCACAATTTCTGCGAAGACCCGCATTATGACCAATAGGCACAATACTCGTAACAACGGAGCCTCCCGCTCTAACTCCTGTCACTCTCAAAACCAATCCTTGAACCAAAGATGTCAAGCTTCTGCCTCACCCCCCCGTGATAGGTGTGACCCTGTCGGTGAAGGCGCAACAGGAATCTCTTTAGAAGAACGTGTGCGTCGAATGGAAGAGTCTCAAAATGAGATGATCCGACTTTTACGAGGAACACGACAGCCACTACCACGATAAACACATCTCCCCCAAGATCGATCATTAGCCGTGGGAGGTCAAAATGCTAATCTCGTTGACAGGTTCCTCTTCTATGATCGCTCTCCCACTGCTAGTTCTACTCATCCATCACGTGCAGCTCAACCGACCGCTAATCCACCAATTATTGCTGATAGCTTAACACGTTCTCATCCTGTTGACTCCACTCATTATGTTATATGTGCAAAATTATGACGCTTAATGCAAGATGAATTTCACCTTGAAGACAGAAATCATCCTCCCCCTCACCGCGGCTATGATGAGTCCTCACCTTTAGCTTAAGCTATTCTTCAACATCTTATTCCTGTAGGTTTCAAGCTTCCGAGCATTGATTCTTATGATGGGACTACTGACCCATATGAACACATCGACCATTACAAGACCATCATGCATATCCAACAAGCCCCTGACACACTGCTTTGTCAGGTCATTCCTGTTACCCTCAAGGGGCAAGCTCGCACTTGGTTCTAATCCCTTCCAAAGGGATCCATCCATACCTTTAACGAACTCGCCAAGATATTTGTGGAACAGGTCATTGCAAATTGAAGGATCATTAAAGATTCCTCCCATCGCTCCGGCATTCATCAAAATGAGGGTGAATCAATTAAGGAATACTTCCAGAGGTTCTCCTTAGAAGCTCGCCAAATACCTGGAGTAAACCCTGAACTATTAAGAGGAGTTTTCCTTAGGGGCTCCGGCCAGGCCTTTTACTTCATCTAATCACATCGATCCACTCTTATGCCGACTTGGTTCATCATGTGAAAGCACAATATCCGTAAGTACCCATCACTCTAGTAGATACATGAGTCTTGTCACCGACAGGACCGAGCTTAGCCAAACCAAAATCAGACAACTTAGGATAATACCCCTCATCAAGTAAAATGTTGGAGCATTTCAGATCACGATATATGACCGGAGGATTGGCTTTATCATGTAAATATTCAAGCCCCTTTGCCGCACCTGCTGCAATTTTCATTCTTGTATTCCAATCCAGCCGTTCAGTTTCTGGAGCAGGATCTGCAACAATAGATGTATGACATACAAATTAATGTCTGGAAACTAAAATATGAAAACACTGCATTCAATTTTATCTAAATATCAGTCTTAACGGTGCTTTTTTTTTTATGTTTGAGCGAATTTAATCACAAACTCACACAAATAATGCATGCGCAGAGGCTTTAACTCAAGACCTCTTGATTAAAAGTCTAAGTTTCAATCACTAGACTAAAATGCCTTGCATAATATGTTAACCGTGCTATTTAGATAACAGTGTTAGTGAATGTGTCTCAAAAAGAGACTAAAGTTGAACCTAAAACACCAATGGCCAAGCTTAATCTCACAACCCAAAAGCTTATAAATCTATGGGGGAGTACCAATCACTCTGCATTTCTATCATTTTTTACCTGACACCAAATGTAGCGTCTATTAGTTCTGACATGACATTGACTAAGTTATAATTTAAAAAAAAACGTCAAACCAAACAATAGCATATATCAATGACATCATATAACATATTGAAGATGTCAATAAACCAAACAACTCCTAAGAACACAAATGTAATTTAAGAGAAACATATTTCAACATACTCTAGAGAGGCATCGAAGAATGTCATACCATGAAGATGGACATCCAAGGATCCCAGCGGCATGTATTCATAAACCATTAGTCTTTGGTCGCCGTCGGCACAATAACCAATTAAGTTAACAAGGTTAGGGTGATGCAATAAACTTAGCATCAATACTTCAACTAGGAACTCCCGATTTCCTTGCAATCCATTTCGATCAAGTTGCTTTATAGCCACAACCTGGAGGACAAAGGTCCACAATAGCATAAGACTCAAAAGCAGGTTAAAGAGAAGAGGGATGCAAAGAAAATGTTGTCTCACGTTAATTTTCCAATACATTTAAGAATTTTGTGCAGGAGCATAATAGTTTCGTCAGTGAATCTATTAAAAGAACATATAATTTAAACTTAATATGAATAAAGTGTTGAGGAAAGCAAAACATCTTACCGTTAAATGCCTTAGTTTTAGAGCATAAAAAGGACAGTATCACAAAAGTACATTAGTAGTAGTTTTATTAAACGAAAAAGAGTATTAAACACAACAACAACAACAACCTTAATCCCACTAGGGCTACATGAATCCTTTCTGGTTTGTGTCATGTGTCAAATTCTAATTTAATTCAAGTATCTAAGATCATTTTTATACATCTTAACCAAATCTTTTTTGGGTCTACCTCTACCTTCTTAACATGCAAATCTAATGCATCTACTCTCCTAAGTCATCGGACCGACTTTATGTGGCCAATCAAGCGACTCTCCAATCTTATCTACAGCTACTCCAACTTTTTCCCATACTCATTTTGCATTCTATCTCTAAGAGTAAAGCCATCCACCAGCATCCTCATCTAACTTAACTTAGTCTTATGTTTCTTTTTTATTGGCCAACATTCTGCACCATAAGTGAAAAAGAGTATTAAACACGATTTAAATAAAAGTTGGTGATGTGTAACTCCCTCTCTCCCGTGGTTTACAGGTTCCTGCAATTATTTGTTGGGCCGTAACTTGTGCTCATGCTGCCACCCATTGATGCGATACAATTAGGGTTTATCATACAGCCTAGCACGAGATCTAAGATGAAAATATGATAAAAAAATTTACAATCAAAAGGTTACCAAGGTTACCAAATATCATCACTTTTAATGTAAAGATAATCAACTATTTTGTTCATCTCAGAATAATAATTTACCAATTATCCAAATTAAAAATTCTAAAAAAAAAATCAGACACATAACATACAAGATAAAATTTTAAGCACATGCAAAATCAGTAACTAAACAATTTGAAAACAAGAAGAATGGTCGCATCATGATGGTATAAGCAGTCTCCCTCCAGAAGTAGTCTTCCATAGTTGTGAAGCACTCAGAAAAATATGCATCCAACAAACACACTCACAAAGAGTGAAAAACTAAAATTTTATTTCAATATAAATATCCATTGAAGTTTGCATGCCATAAGGGTCTCCTACTTATATAGCCAACAAATGACCTAAAATAAGAAATTCTCAAAATCTATAAAATTTACTCAAAATAGCAAAATTTCAATATATTAATCATTAATTTCAGCAATGGAATTTCTTCCATGAATTGCATTTCCTAAATTGATTCAAGGAACCGACAAACAAGGAAAGAGAAAACATCAAGCCCATAAGCAAAGAAATGGTGAAGAACTGTTTAATTGGTAGCAAACTGAAATAACAGGACTATAGCATGCGGGAAAACAAAAGGTGACAACAAAAAGCTTGCATTAGCGGTAATAGTGGGAATAGACCAACAATAAAGAGAAAACAACATGAAATAACAAGAAGCATACGTGGTGCAAACAACAAGAAATACAAATACAGTAGTGTAAAACATATCAACGAAAATACAATGAAAGCATAACAAGGACAGAGGATAACAACACATAGTAAAGGCATATCAATGATTAATATGCCAATATGCTCACAAGTGACACTATAAATGATTAATAAAGAAGTCCCGCATGATTAGATGATAACGAGAATAAAAGAACAAGTAAGCTACCCACATAAGTTTTCATTCCTTAATGGTCAAACAGCCTCTTTTAAAAACAACCAAAGAATGTTTAAATATTAGTGAAGAGGATTTACACTTTTATATTTGACCAAGGTTTAAAATTTAGGTTTCTTTATGGCCGTCATTATTAATCAATTCATCAAATAATTGATACAATGGAATTCAATTTTTAAAAACTCAAAATCGTAATCAAGATTAGATTTAAATTTTAATAACAATTTGTGTTCAAATATAACAATGAAATAATTGTTTATTTGAGGTTTAGATTCAAAATTAATCTCAAATTCAAATTTGATTTGAGGCTCAAATCTTAGCACTTGTCCAAAAAATAAGTTTAATTCTCTCATCTTTAATCTTAACTTCAAATTCATGTTGTAACTCTTCCTTAAACATAGGCACAAATTTATGAAGAAATTCTAACACAGGTGCACATTCAAATGCATCATAGACATAAAAATCCTATTTTATATTCAATACATCCTCAAAAAGTCCTCATTTAATTCATTTACAAAGAGTTTATTAACTATAAATTTTCCAGTAAAATCAAGTTTGATCATACGTGACATAATTTGCATGAATTTGCTTAAAATGTTTATCTTTTAAATTTTTGATTGGCTCAATATTATGTCAAACTTTAATTGATATTATGATACATCCTTCTATCATACCAATTTGATGTATGAAAGTTAAGGATCTATGATCGCTAATACTAACCCAAGATGAGATCCAAGTTGAAAAAGAAAAAAAATTAGAATTAACATATTACCAACTCATAATCTTAGCAAATACTCATCACTTTTAATATAGGGACAACAAATTCATTGTGTTCATCCAAACTACAGTTTAATAATCACCCAAAATCTAAAATTCTATAAGAATGATAATGACAAACTTAAAATTTTAGTAACAATTAAGTTATTGCTTCAAAAATAAATCTGAAAACATCTTACTTCAGAAAAAAAAAAAACTACATTAGCAAAATCAATAGCAAAACAATTTAAACAAAAACAAAGATAAAAATCACTACAAAGGAAAAAACTAGACCCCCATAAGAATTCTCCTCTTAATCTACGCCTGTGAAGCACTCAAAGAATACACATTCAACAAGCACACACATGACGAAAGACAAAACTGTAATATTATTTAATGGCCCGTGAATGCCGCATGCCTCAAGGGTCCTATTTATAGCCTATAAAAATATTCAAAATAACAAATTTCTCATAATCTATAACAATCTACTCAATACATCTTTTAACAATTCCATTAGTTGAATTTCTTCAAAAAAAATTTCACTTCATGGATTGCCTCCAACAAATTGGATAAGAAAAATGCCAAATCCATAAGAAGCAGGTGTGAAATTGTAACTAGGACAAATTGCAGCAATTGAAGTGGTGACACTATAACAAGCATAACAATGGATTAACAGGAAAGTCAATAGAAGTAGGGAAAATAAAAGCTAGAAACAAAAAAAAAAACTTGAATTAGCGTCAACAACAAGAAAAATGAAAAGCAACTAAGGTAGTGGAAACAATGGAAATACAAATACAAAAAAGGAAAACACATTTACAACACATACGATAAAATAACGGTAACGCATCATAACAACCAAAAAATGAAGAAAAAACAATGAGGAACAATTAAAAATTCAAGTTGTGGGAAGGATTCTGAACGCCACATGTGTAGATTGAAGTTCAATAGATTGAGTTGAAACCATTCAGTAATGAACTAGGCCTTACACAAAGTACTCAAAATGATAAAGAACACATCCTTCTCATAAGGATTCATCGTCATAGACATGCTTTTATACTTGAAATGAACTAGGAAAAAAAAAAGTTAAAATCAAATACACATGAATTGCATTCCCAATGGACATAAATTAAATTTACTGACTAGTGATCTTCTATTACAGTTGCTCGCTATCCATGAAATACCCGTGACATGCAATCTTCTGCTAAGAGAATTCAGATATTGTAGCTACTTGAGATTTGTGATTCCTCTATGATTTATTATAAGGTTTTCAGCTACCTATGGGTTGTGGCTTTCTACCTCTATAGAATTTCAACAACTTCTATTCTTTCAAAATGACCATTCCAATCTTATCTTCTAATCCAGTAAATTAAAAGGATTTGAAATTATAACTTAGAGGAGTCTGACATATGTAAAAAAAATTTGCATTAATAGTCTACATTTGTTTTTATCTTTTCATCGAGTACTAATCAAATATGATTTTCATAACCTAGTGAAATTGGAAACCATGAAAAACTGTGAAATTTCAAGAAAATTTATCTCCTTGCATCGACATGAAACTCAAATGGTCATTTGGTTTTTCTTTGCTTAAATACTCTAATTTGACAAATAGTTTGCTTGTGAACAACTTATTATCAAATATGTCACAATCTTACTTTTTCAATTGTAATGTCAATTTTCGATCAAACATGTAATTCATTTATGATCTTTAATTTATATACAAGATTTATGTTAGATGATTGTTAAATTATCATTTGTGTTAAGGTAAGGTATTTTTATTTCACTCTAAAAGGGAAATTAGTTGCTTAAATTAATGGTTTATAATTCATATCATCCAAGATTTATATTAGGAAATTTTATACCCTAAGAGATTCTACATCAAACTTAAGAGCTAATGTTGGATCATAATATCTAGTGGAAATCTAAAATAATAATTAGGTTAATTCAGAAAATATGCAATTTAAACAAAATTGGTTCGAAACAAATTAAATATATCTATCATAATGTTATCATAATGTTCAATCTACATTCAATGGGGGGTGCAATCTCAAGAAAATTTTAAATTGGATAAATAACTTGAAAATTTTCGTGAAAGATGCAATATGCCTAATTCCTAAAAAAATGATTTTGCTAAAACAAAATTAGTGGAACATACTCAGTTGTTTTGGAAAAAAGTTACAAGTGAAACATAATCTATATTGGATGACATTAAACATAAACTTAGAAAATAATATTTATTAATTAGCGGTAATAGGAATCAATAGCATGATTGATTTTCGAAAGCAAAATAACTATATCATGATTGGATATTTTATTCAATTAAAAATTTTATTACAAAATATTATTTGCATATTATCTATATATGTATATTAAAGGCCTTAGAGTTTCAAAAAAAAAAAGGCCTTAGAAAACAAATTAAAAATATAATTCTCCAAAGATATTAGATAAGGCATTAAATAGCTTTAAAGGTTGAAAAATATCATAATAATAGGGTTAATACAGCTACACCTAAACTCAATAATCTTAAAAAATATCATTAGCATTTTCACTAAAACTTATCAAGCACACTCCAACATAAGAATTATATATGATTGAATTTGATCCTATTGAATAAATTATGGCACACGAATATGCTTTTGGCGATAAATTAAATATCAAAGAAGATTTAGAATAACAATACGAATCTATATCAAATTTTACTAAATTTGAATAGGCAACTACACTATAACATGTTCATGAACTTAAACTTATACTTGAATATGAGTTGTGATTTGAATCTAATATTGAAGTCAAGCATAAGATCTTATTTGAAACAAAATCTATAATAAAAATTGAATCTATTATTGATATAAGTTGAATGAATCATGCATATAATTCATGAATCAATTTCGAGACATAGTAATAGAACTCTAGATGCAGTATCTATCTATCGCTAATTCTATGAACAAAATTGAAATGTATTCTATTTTTTTGTTCTCAGTTCTATGATACAAGTTCAAGAGTTAAACTAAGTCCATATTTAAAATGATTTATTGATGATGAATTCCTTAAAAGAAAGTTTAAAATTTTAAATTCTAAATATTGGTTAAACCCAAAGGTATAAATTCATCACATCTAATTTTTACGTCATATTGGTTAGTTCTCCTTAAAGAGGTTGTACATTCATGATAGATACATCATATTTGTGTGGTTTATTTATAATTAAAAGAAAATTTTGTGAAACCTAATTAATATTAACAAATTCTCGTCATCACAACTTCCATAGATTAGTTATCATATATTCATTAGAATACATCAAAAAGTGTTATCATTATATGAATCACATCATGCTGAATCATTCATCAGTCAATTGCATGACTACAATAAAATATTCAAAGGGAACTTATAATAATAATAATTATTTTCTGAGCCTAGTGAAGATGCAAGTTGGAGAGATATGGAATTTAAATCATATGATAAGAAGATTTCTTACATAAGCCTTTAAGAAGTAGCTGCAAAAATGAGATTATAATGGAGCAGGGAAAGTGCCTACAAATCAGAAATTCCATGAATTTATATTATTAGTCTAACAGTCAATGTATCTTATTTGATTATATATCATGAACTGACAACTTCAATATCTATGGTTTTTCGCTCTTTCCACTTCCTTTAAAGTTCACATTTGAACTTTCCCATGCAGTTATATATATCTTATGCAAAAAGTGATATTAGATAATTAAATTAAGTCTACTATTGATGTTGGATGCCAAACTTATATTATGCATTGGTGTGACTGAAACTTTGAAAATCGAACCATAAATTGAACTCAATGAAGAAAATATTAAAGTTTGAAGATTCAATAGGAGGTTGAATTGTGATGATGTAATAAATATTAAAATTATTTAAACCATTTACTATAAAATACTTTATTATCAATGATGATAATTTACCTAATCTAACATACAATAAGAAGAGATCATCATACCCACAAGTTACCTCCTTTGACTGGCATGACCTGTGAGGATGTGATCAACAATGTCATTTGTTCCAACTACAAGTCTATGATTGAGTAAAATAATGGATCATGAACTCTAGCAAGGTTTATGTAAGAATGTAATTCATTAATTTCTCTAGCATGCTAATATGAATTAAAGTCATTCAAGAGCCAACTTTCCTTAGGTCATCATTATATAAGTAAACTAGAATCATATGATGAGAGATTTGCAATCACTTTTAAGAATTTGAGCCATTTCAAAGAAATAACCAATACCATAAAATTGAACATGGTTCAACAATCAATTAGTTTGACCACCATTTATGTTATTTTTTTCTAATTTCTTGACCAACTAGCTTTTACTACTGTAGCAGACTAGCCACATGGATGATTCATGGCTGAACTGGTTAGCCCAATTTGGTTTTTATCTTCGATGTAACAAACCTACTTTATATGATTCATGAATTTCTCTCAAGCTATTTGATAAATATTGAATAACAATAAATTAGAATCAAAAAATTTCAAGCCAAGCAGGTTGATGTGTGGAACTCCTTTCTTTTAAAAAAAATTTTCTTCCAACTATTTTTGTTTGGATGGTAAGCGGTGTGTTGTTTCCATTAACTTGAAATTTTCTATTATTATAATTAGCTACTTGTAAAATAAACCCATGACCTACAATCTTCTATTAATGGAATTTGAGTATTACAGCCATCCTAGATTTGTGATTTGTGGCATGATTTCTAGGTACCTATAGGCATTTTACCACTATAGGATTTCAATGACTTGTGTCCTATTAGGATGAGATTATAGACCTTAGATTCTTGTCTTATAAATTGAGGGGTTTCTGGTTGTAAATATGGATGCAGAGGCACATATAGAAGATAATTACATTAATATTCTACATTGATTACTTATTACTCTTTTTCTTTTACCTAAATGTTGGTTGGGTTTGATTCTTTCTAACTTCTTGCAATTAGAGACAATAGAATTTAAGGAGAAAGTTATTCCTTATATCAGCGTGAGACTTGAATTATAATGTAGTGACTTCTATTTCCATTCTCCAATTTAATGATTAATTTACTTGTTTGATTGATTATTGTCAAATCTGAACAATCTACTTTTTTCAAATGTAGCATGAGTTTTTGATCAAACATCTGATTTTTTGTGTTCAAGAATTTTTATAAGAGATTATTCTCGAACAAGTGTTAAATTATCATATATGCAAGCATTACATACTTTTGGTTTTCATACTAAAAGGGATGAATAGTTGCTTAAATTTATAATTTGTAAGCTATGAATTTGACTTGTGTGAATGAAATTGCATCACATCTTTGTTCTATATTAGAACACCACAAACCATAGAATATATTGCACCAATTGGAAGAGAAATAAAAACGTTATACAGTGAAATGCCATATATTTTAGCAGAACAAGCCTTTTGTGGAAGACCATAATAGTATAATGCTAGGAAAATTATTAACAAAGCATATGCTTTGAACTCAAGATAAAAAAGTAAGAGAAAAATAAAACAGCTAAAAGGTCAAGTGCTGACTAAGTTGTAAATATGCAGTACTATAATCCAATTTCATGTCAAAGACCAGACACAATAGATAACTTACCAACTTAGATAAAGTCAGAATACATTTAAATACAATTATGGCTGCTTAGGGAAAAGCAGAGCATCTAAATTGAAAAAACAAAACAGAACAGTAGCTCCTTTTAAGTTTTATGTTCAAGTCAAAAAAATAAATAAATCTAGAGCTTTCTAGGAAACATAAAAAGACAAATACCAATCATAAACTGACCTGATTAGAGCTCTCCAGCCAACCCTTATAAACTTTTCCAAACCCTCCCTCTCCTAGAAAGCAATCAGCACTAAAATTCCTAGTTGCAGCTAGCAGCTCTGGGAAAGTAAATATCTGAGCAGAAATATGTTTAGACCCATTACTCAAGCCTCCAAACCCTTCGAAGGACCATTGTTTTTACCATCCAATTGTCTTTCCTTCGCTGACTTCCTTGCTAAACAAATTATAAATGAAAATCAGATGTTCTTTTACTAACAAAAGGTAGCATACATTTATTAAAGGTCTTCATTAATAAAAAAATATAGAACAAAAAGTTCCCACACACATGAACATTACATTCAATAGAAACATTTATGTATGAACGGTCATCCATTGTTACTTCTCAATGGTATCAATCCTCCAAAAGGAATTGACAAAAGATACACCCACCCACACACATACCACACCCAAACTACATACGCGCATGAACCTCCTTGATTTATCATGCCATGCACATTGCAATCAAATCAAAATGATAAGTGAATAAGGAAATCATCACGCCTACTAACTAGAAATAAAAGCAATTCACCTAAGGGCTCATTTGGTTGCTTGCAGCTAGAAAACATTTTTTAAAACAATGTTTACTAGATTCTAACACTTGATTGGATGCAATTAGAAATCAATATGAATTTTAAGCTCAACACATACCTTCAAAATTCCTCAAGAGTGACAATTTCAATCACACACAAAATAAGCAAAAATAATACACAACTTTTTAAAGTTGTTTACCATATACAAGTAACCCTATCAGCCCAAAAAAAAAGAAGTTTTCCCAATGTTTAAGCTCAATCATTCTCACATGTAGGAACATTGCAAAAATTACAAAAATATAAACATTCCACTAAGTTTCAACATGAGATTTCAATTCTCAATCATCAATATTGTTTCAAGAGTAAAACAATAATTCTCAAGTTCAAGGAACAAAAATTGCCATGTTAGCTACAATAATTCCCATGTAGAATCATCATTATCCTCCCACTTAGAGTTTAATTTTATAGCTTGAAGTGCAAGCTCGAATTCTTTCATTCTCTTAAAAATCTTAAAACTAGTGACATCAATATTTCAAAATTTTTTAAATGTTGTGATCATCAACTGGTTGAATCAATTTTTTAACAATGGATAGAGCAAATTACATGATAAGATAATTTTGATTGGTGAAATACATTGTAAATCTTGACTTTAAAAAGCACTTCTATATGTTATCAAAATATCATTATAACTTTCATATACTTGATTCATGAAAATTAATGAAATTCAATCCATACAAAATTCTTATGTTGATAGTGTTATCTTGACCTGCAAATTATACAGAATGATAGAAGCTTTTTTTTTTTTTTTGCTTAATTTTTCAGGAAAGTACGCATTTTTAGTTAAAACCTCTTATTTGTGGTGAAATGCCAATGGAGAAAAAAATAATCTAAAATGTGAGACATTTAATTTAAGGGATTTAAAAAGGAACCCACTTAACTAGAGTAAATGGGATAATATATAGTTTGTTAATAGTTCGGAGTTGTACGGCCACATCCCAAAATAGTGCCTAATGTGTCCAAAATTTAAATGTAAATTTTCTTGATGATCATAACCTTAACCGAGTTCATGAAATATGAAATAATTAAAGATGCAACAATCTAGCATAAAGAAAAATAATCCATCATCAACCAAAGGAAATGGAACCCAGCCAAATCAAATGTAGCAACAAAACCCCAACGCAACCTCTCCAAATCGAAGTGAGGAAAGCCACAACAGAACATAGAAAACCTAACAAAGTATCAATGGAGTCAGGAGACCAAAAACCTTTCCATTCGATCAAAGGAACACTCCGAACCCAATCCAAAACAATCCAAACTGGAATCGATGGAGTCAGGAGACAAAAGCCTTGCAAAAGATCCCAACTTTTCGGCATCAAGAAGACTCAACTCAAAAACAAATATAAAAAATGAATGAGTTTAAGAGAATTTCTAATACCCGAAGACGATGGGATGTTATCCATCCTCTTACTCTCCTGGCAGCTCACATCGCAACAGAGAAAGAAACCCATCCTTCCCGCACCAAACTTCTCCGCCCTGAGCCTCATCTCAGTTCTCACAGCAAAGTCGAGAAGCAGCGAGAGCAAGCGAGAGACGAAGAGAGTCAACACGAAGCAAGGAGGACATAAAAAGGGACAAGAAGGAGGGGGTAAAGAAAGAGAAAGGAGGCATTGGGATCTCCGATCTCCGTCTCCTGGCGCTCACAAATGGAAGCTCCCAATGCGTCCATTATTTAAAATTAACAGTTTTGAATTAAGATAATCTCATCACATTTGATCCGGGATTTTGTTAAATATGTTGTAATTAAAGTTACAACCTTCCACGAATCGCGACAACAGGGTGGTTTGGAAGATGGGTTAAAAAAATCATTGAAATGGAAATTTCTAGAAAGATTTTTTTTTCCTAATTTGCGGAACAAAGGTATTTTATGCTGCGCGATATAAATAGTTGAATTCAATTAATTTACTTTCCCTAAAAAATTATTTTAAATCTATCAGAATTCAATTTTAAAGTCTACATCCGTTTAAATCGAATCGGTTCTAAAGTTGAGTTCGGTTCATGGAGATTGAAAATTAAGATTTTAACAATGGTGACTGGGAAAGATCTGAGAACTTTGTCGAGATGAGAGAAACATGAAAAATAAGAGAAGCCGATTAACCCTAATTGATTCAATCTCGCGGCGTTGCAATAGATACACTTCTACCTAAAAAATAGCCCTTGAGATGATTTTAAACTTCTGCATCATTAAACATTTTTAGAGGTTTAAAAGCATTTAAACTGTAATTAAACTTTTCTTAAAATGCTTTATCGATAAGGTTAAATAATTAACTAGTTTAGTAAAATGTTAGTGGACATGTTTTTGTAAAAAATCATTTTTTTAAGCATATTGAATGGTAGATTTTATGTGAATTGTTTTGATAATGATTTATGTTCTAGCACACTAATACTAGACAACAAAATCAAACCAAAGTAATGAGCAAGAGAACTTATTACTATTAGCATAATAGAATATATTTTTATTAAGCTATTCTATAAGGAGAGTATATAATTAATTTGTGAAGAACTATTTGATTTTCCTTTTATTATATTTATCCTCTTCGTTGTTTTTTTTCTATTATATTCATGTTTTATGCTTATTGATATGACATTTAAAATACTACTAAATGAAATAATCTTGATGCCAGCAAGTTGATCAAAGTTGAAATTGGCCAAGATCAAGACTTAAAATATCATTTAAAACTTGGGGTTATCGGTTAAATTCATAAATAACTCTTAAACATGGAGTATAGTAAATTGGCGCCTTATCGGATCTAACGCAAGATCTCATAATTCAACTTCATTTGAGCATTCAAATACTTAAAATACATCAAATGATTAAAGAAATCTTCCGAGCCGTCGATGAAATGGAATGGATTTTATATGAGAGCCACTTCTCCAATCTATAAATTTCATTCTTCATATAAAAGGACCCAAGCAAGAGAGAAAAGAGAGCTCTAAAGCTTGAAGATTCTCCAAGCACAATCCTGCCACCACTCGATGGACGTTAACCACTATCGCCACCCTCCACTGTCAGCCGCTGCCGCTGATCCTCGTCGTTGTCAATCTCTGTCCGTCTTCATCATGATGACCTTCATCGTCCTTCGATGTCACTCGCCGTCATCATCATATCGCTACTAAGAATCATACCACCAACGCGATTACATAGTGTTGTTCTCATATAATCCCGTAATCCCGTTATCGGAAGATTTTGTACTGAAATAGTTACATAGTGGAAGATTTTCCAGACCCCGTATTTTTTCCTCTTTTGAGATTTTCATATAAAAAATTAGGTTTTCTTTCACTCTTTAAAATGAGTCTAATGAGTCTAATGCATAGATAATCAGTCAAACTCTTATTTTGCTCTTATTTCAAGGCAAATATAATAGTTCTAAGATATATCATGACTTCATTTTATTTAGACTATTCTGATGTAATTTTTCTCTTTTGTTATTTTTGATTATTTATTTATCAAAAGGGTTTCTTCAAAGTTCAATTTCTTAAAATTGAAGAGATACTCAGTTTGATGAATGTGGAGAACTTAGTACTTCCAGTTGATGATCATAGCCTTCCCATGTGGGTGGAAAGATTTGGCTTTATTAATTTGAGTACAGAAGAGGTAAATTTAATTTAATTTAATTTAATTTAGTATATATTATTTATAATAATGAAATTATAATTGTTTATATGCAAATTATGGAGTATCAGATGAAACATAGGATAGTGATGTTTGAGAATACCACTGTGTTGCAAAAGATAGTCAAGTCTGCTACATAATCAAAGGTAATGGGCAGTATTTTTATTTTATTTTTATTTTATTTTATTTTATTTATAAGATTTTGTTTTTTGTACTAATAATGTTTGTGAATATATATTTTTCTTTGTTAGAGAAATGGACTTTCAGCTCTCTTCTGATGAGTTTAATAAAAAATATTTATTCTCAAAAATATATTACCTTTATTGTACCCATTATAAACTCTTAGAAATTTGAGGCTTTCTTATAGGTTATTTACATACATACCACATAATTCTTATATATTTATTTATATAGCACTTAAAATTTTATATTTATATGTATAACATTCTTCCTTCATAGCACATTGTAAAAATATCATTTTTTTTAAAGTGGATATATTTTTTCATGTATAGGAAATGTGTTATAAATATAAATATTAAATTTTAAGTGTTAGAGATATAAATATATAAGAATTACGGGATATGTGATATGTATGTGAATCTTTCATATAACAATAGAAGAAGAGGATTTTAAAATATTATTGTTTTGTTATTAGGCATCAAAATGAAGATTGAGAGATATAAATCTCCTTTAAAACTTTCTAAGATGACAATACTTGTTTTCAAAATCCTTAGTTGCTTTATACTATTTTAAAAATATATTTGTTTAATAAATTTTTTATTTTATAAATAATAATAATAATAATAAAATTTAAAATAATTTTTTAAAAATAATTATCATTATTAAATATGATTTATATTGAATCAAAATATAAGTAAATGAAAATAAAACTATAAAATAAAAAAAATAATCTCAAATGGCCTTTTAAAATTTATTTTATTTTATTTGGTATAGAAAATCATATGTATCAATAAGAAATAAGAGAGCACCTCTACCATGGCCTCACTTTTAAAAGAAAGAAAAGCTATTATTTTAATATTTGGAACATGAGTGCAAATTCATGCACTAGGATGATGATACATTTGTTAGATTTAAAGATAACCCAACAAATATAATTGAACTTGATTAGCCTATGATGAACTCATTTCAATCAATTTGAGAAGAACTAACTTGAATTATGATAAATAAAATTCTCTTTTTCAATTTGATATTAAAAAGAACATAAATTACGATGAATGCTCTTGATTTGAAGTGAACTCGCTTGACTCAAAGATCAGTTATCTAACTTGCAATGAACTCGCTCAACACATAATAGATAATTAAAAACATGTGAAGATGAAATGTTGATTTCATTTTGAAATGATTTATTTGCCCTCATGTGTTAAGGCTACATGTCCCTCTAAATGAGTTATTTAATTTTAATTGGCATTTCTTGTAATGCCCAAGCATTGATAAAAAAATTTATTTATTTATATTGCAAAAGCCCTCTACTTGAGTGGCTGGCAAGCTAATTCAAGTGATCTACTTGAGTATGTTTGTTTGATTGTAGTTCATCCATTCAAAATGCTTACCACTACACAATACTTTAAAGAATGAAGAGCACTTATCATCGAATCTAACAGGCTACTTGATCACTAAGCCTAACTCCTTTCAAGTTCCTAATGGCATCATACCAAGACTCTATTTCATATTATCAAGGTTCACTTGATTGCCTTAAGGTGTGATCATGAACCTAAAAAATTTTTTGCTCTCCCTACATCGAAGAGATATTTTTATTTGATGTTAACCTCTTAATTGTATAGCCTAAATCAACAATTAAAAGGCTATGAAAGGAAAATAAAAAAGAGACTTGTATATTTTTTTTTCTTTTGAACCTCTAGATAATCTAAAGAGTAAATTAAAATATCTTCAGATCGAGTACATCAATTGAAGATAATTTTTATTTGTGTCTACTCATTTCTGCGATCACTCATCTCCAATGAAGAAGATTTACTCATGAATCCTATAATTGATGAGCCAACCACAAAGGCATCCATCCCCTTTCTTCTCCACCATTGCATCACATAACATGCATTTTGGTCTTCCTCCATCACATTGGTTGATCTAGCTCAACCTAATCAAATTTGCATCAAATAGGTTTGAAGTCATGATTTCAAATCTTTTGAGGTTGCAGCCTACAATCATGATGATCATGATGTTATCCCACTTGATTAATATTGCCATTGCCAATGCTATGGGCTTCAGCAAAGCTGAAAAACATCTTTAAAATTTGTTGTGATTAGTTAAAAGAAGCACAAGTTTATGCTTCTTCTTCCACTTTCTTCCTTCTTAACATTTCATTCAAAGAAAATAAATTTTGGATCAAATAAGTTTAGAATATTAGTCATTTTCCAATTCTATTTCTAAATAAAATAAAAAAAAAGATTATATAACATCAAAATATTACATTAAAAATGGAATTCAAAATGATACTTTTAACTTACATGAGTACAACGCAGCCCTCTTATTCAGGGAATCATCACTTTCCATTCTTTAAATGGTAGAAGAATACTACAAAGCCTCTTTCACATGGTCCTCCATATCATCCCATTCTATCAAAGACCAACCAAATTCCTTCCTTAAATCCAACTCCCTCATGGACATCCTTACCTCCTCAGCCTCCTTCCACATCCCCATCTCCACATAGAGATTTGATAACAGCACATAATATGCAGCATTTTCAGGCTGTAGCTCTACTAACCTCCTCACTGCAAATTCGCTCAAATGCATCTCCTTTCTCTCTCTCGAACTAGACAACAATGATCCATAGATGACCACATTAGGCTCCAATGGCATCATCTGAATACATTCCATGGACGCATTAAGTAAGCCTGCCCTTCCATAAAGATGCACCATACAACCATAATGTTTGATGACCTGTTTTGAACCCAAACTTCCCTAGAAGTACCATGTCAAATATCCTCCACCCTGGCTCTACCAACCCCGAGTGGCTACAAGTTGTGAGGACTCCGATGAGCAGAACAGCATCCGGGATCACACCTTCATCCTCCATCCTTAAGAACCATTTCAGCGCTATGGCCCCTCCTTTCGAAAAGGCATAACCTTTAATAAGTGAATTCCAAGTGAACAAGCCTCACTGAGGCATTTTTGAGAACACATCGAAGTCGACATTGACGCAGTCGTATTTGCAATACATGTCAACGATAGCCATACTGAGAACAACATCAAGGTCCCAGCCTGTGGGGATAGCTTGGCGATGAATCCATTCATCGAAGTCAAGGGAAGTGCCATGTACGGCGCAAGCAGTGAGGGTGCTCAGCATGGTGACACGGTTGGGCGTGACTCCAGTGACGGGTATCCGCTCAAAAGCGAGCAAAGCATCCTTTGGGTAGTCCGCCCTAGCGAGGCCAGCAATGAATGCAGACCAGACAACTAACCCTCTCAGAGGTAGATCGTCGAACAAATGGAGGGCAGAATCAGAGTCAGAGCATAGAGAGTAAAAGTGGAGATGGGAGGAAGAGATGTAGGAGTCTGAAAGGAAGCTGGGCTTGAGGACATGGGAATTGAGGGAGAGGTCAGAGTGGAGGAAACGGAGGATGGAGAAGGATTTGAGGATAATGGGGAAGGTGTGGTGATTGGAAGGGAGAGAGGAGAGGTGCATCTGGTAGAAGATGAACTGTGGGGTGGAGAGACGGAAAGGGAGGAGAGAGCGCATGAAGGTGTTGCACACAAAAGGAGGGGGACGATGGAGGACAGAGAAGAGGAGAACGACGCGATGAGGGGAGAGATTGGAGAGGGATGAGGAGATAAACTTGCCGGAGACAGCGGAGTTTAAATGGAGGCCATCATGGAGGATGTTGAAGAGGAGGGAAGGGAGTGGGGAAGAGGAGGTGGGCGTGGAGAGACGGTGGAGGATACGATGAGAGGCCAGTGAATTAATGACCAGAGGAAATGAGAAACGTCCATTAGAGAGAATCTCAAAGCAGATTCAATTATGATAGAGGTGATTCAACAAGGGATATATATATATATATATATATATATATATATATATATATATATATATATATATATATATATATATATATATATATATATATATATATATATATATATATATGAGTATAACACCTAAAATTTTTTGAAGGGATTTACATAGGTGCCATTGAATTCTTGTTCTTTTATATATCTAACACCTAAAATTTCTTATTTACTTATCTGACATTTAAATTTTTTAGTACATTAAAACTACCATACTAACTATCATAGCAAGCCTCGCCTATAACTTCATCTAATTGAGTTTTCTTCCCAATCTCTTATTCCTCTCTTGCAGAGGCGAACTCAGGTATAGTTGATGGGAGCAATTGATCTGCTTGAATTTTATAATTTTTCTTATATGATATAATAAACTTAGTCATTTGACTCCTAAAAAAATTATTTTCCTAACATATAAATTTATCTCTTCTATGAGAATTGAGGCTGATTTTGCACCTCTCTTTCTTCCTAAGTTTCGTTCTCTCATGCACCTCTCTATTGTATCTAGTATTAGAAGAAAGATGATAAAGAGAAGTAACTTGAGCATCATTTAATACTCTTGTTTCTCTTAAGCTCTTCTCTCTTATGTCACAACTACTAGAAGCTAAGAGGTCCATCGATTTGAAAGTTCTTATGCAATTGTTTATAAGCTTTCTTTGCTAAACAATAATTTAAGTTCAATTATTTCTTGGTAAGCTACAAAGTTAACTGTATTGTTCATATTTATGCATTCATGCTCTACTTGCTAACTACTCTCAATGTTGATATATGCAATTACTTTCGTCAGGTAAGTTTTCGCTTTCTTTCTTCTAAGTTAGATTTTAGAATGTCAAAAAAATAGAAATTAATTTTCAATACTTTTTATATTCATTAAATAAGGAATCCCATGTAACTAGTTACTACTATTCGAGAAACTAAAAATTGAATTTAACATGCTGTAGCGTATTTTGAATCCTTATGAATAACTTCAGCACTTGGCAAGTTACTTATAAGTAGCAAAATTTGAGATTTTTGTATGGTGTCATAGCTTATATGACTCCTAAAATAGCAATCTTTTAGGGCTCTCAGGCACTTTCTAAAAAAAAAAAACTCTGCAAATTTCTATGTGCATATAGAGAGTGATGTAAAATATTAGCTAAGTTTTAAGCATAAAGTCCAGTAAAAATGCAAAATGGAAGGGGGAAGAGCGACGCTGATCATGGTTGACGAAGATGCACCTTTAGGATGAGGAATACATGTGAACAAGAAGGAGATCATGTTCTCTTTGAGACGAAGTTAGATAGAAAGGATGCAGTGACAGTGATAGCTAGTGTGGTATTTTTTTAGAGAGATTATAACATGTTATTGGTTTATATTTAGGCTCCAATAATAATGTTAAGAGACTCTCGGTTAATATATAATTATTATAAATTAATATAATATTAACTACATCATAATATATAGTATTTATGTATATATCAATACATAATACTATATAATCAATACATAGCAGTTGTGTATTGGCTAAGCATTACAAGATGCTAAGTTATTAGAGTTCAATTGTAATATCTTTTTATTTTTTTTATGCATTCAAGAGTTTTGGATGGCATGGGTGTAAATACATCATTTTAGGTGTAAGATATATAAATTAATAAAAATTGTGGTATGTATATATATGTATCTATGTAAATCCCTATTGATTTTTTTTAAGAAATGTTGAACAATATATAATTATGTAGGACAACGATTTTCAAAATCTCATCTTTATATATATATATAACAAAATATTAAATAAATGATTAAATAAAAAATAAAAATATAATACTTCAAATAAAGATAAAGTAAAAAAATTCAAATTTTGTTTAAGCTTTCATAAGTAATGAAACAATATTATTTAGTAAAATAACTCTAAGCTCACTTCTTTCTGACACTATAACTGATGCAAACGCCATCATTAAAAGCAGCCAAAACATGAATTTATTATATCCATCTGAGTGACGAAATCACTATGAAATTAAATAATTATGAATCAAAGGTGCAAAATAATTTGATGAATATGTCATATAAAGTTACCATATTTATCATATAATATAATTCTAATGGAATATATAAATATGAAAAAAATAATTAAAAATCAACATATAAATATAAATAAAACAAAAATAAGTCAGTAAATCATTCGATTAAATTTACAATCGGGACTTAACGATACTTGTTAATCTAGAAATAGTCCATAGTATTCAATTTCTTCTATAAAGCTAAAATTGCTATGAGTGTTTACTTTGGTGAACCTTACTAGATGAAGATCAAGACTTATCAGTATTGATATTGCGCACTAGCTTTGGAGTATTTGTATGGTTGGACTTCTATTGTTTACTTTGAGGAGACTTGTGATTAGACTAAGACCTTCTGTTTGCATTATTTTCTTTACTTAAAGCCCATATGGTTTGAGTTCTTTCAACATATCTTTTGATATCCATGGATAAACAAACATTCCTTCTTATCAACTTTTTCTCATTCTTCTTATGTGTTATGTTAGTCATGGCATTTGCCATTGCCTTGTTAAGCAACAGGACTGACAAGGCAGCAGTTCTTGCTTTCAAGCATCAAATAACTAATGATCCATCGGGGGTTTTACGCTCATGGAATGATACCATGGATTTTTGCAACTAGATGTCATCTCATGTAGCAAAAAGAATAAGGGAAGAGTTGTGTCAATCAGCCTCAGCTTATGAGGCCTCACCGACTACATCTCATCTTCCATGGACAACCTTACTTTCCTTCAGTACTTGGATTTCAACCAAAATCAGTTCTTTGGTGCAATCCCGCTTTCTCTCTTTAGGCTATCGGGACTTTACTTTTTGAACTTGAGTCTCAATTCTTTACACATTGAAATCCCCTCTAATTTGAGCTCTAGCTTCATAGTTATTGATATTAGAGGTAATTATATATCAGGAAGCATTCCATTATCGCTTGACCATCTTTCAATGCTCAATTTTATTTCTCTTTCGAATAACAGTCTCACTGGCTAGATCCCACTTTCTCTTGGAAACCTCTCATCACTCCAAGTGCTTTATTTATCTTGGAATCAACTTGAAGGTAGCATTCCTGAGAAAATTGGTAATCATCAAAGGCTTCAATACCTAGATGTTTCTGAAAATGGCTTTCAAGGGAGCTAGCTACCTCGCTTTTCAACGCTTCATCAATTTATCACTTCAGTCTAGTAGAGAACAATTTTGAAGGAATGATACCAACTACTTTAGGAATTAACCTCCCAAATCTCCAAAATCTTCTTATGGGTGGGAACCAGGTTCAAAGGGCCAATTCCATACTCATTAACTAATGCCTCCAAGTTGATGAATATTGATATGAGCTACAATAGCTTTAACGGAATAATTCCATCTAAACTTGGAAGGTTGAGACTCCTTGCAAGGTTAAGCTTAGCAGTGAATCAGCTTGAAGCAAGTGACCATAGTAGTTGGGAATTCTTAGATGCTTTTACGAACTGCTCGCAATTAGTGATTCTTTACTTGGATGATAATAAGCTTAATGGAATACTACCGAGCTCTATAGCAAACCTTTCCACCAATATTCAAAAACTAAGAATTGGTTGGAACCAAATATCAAGAAGCATTCCATTAGGGATTGGCAATCTCATAAATCTGGCAATTTTGTATCTACAACCGAATCATTTCACACGAGCTATTCCAGAGAGTATTGGTAAACTTGGAAGGTTACAAGTCTTATGTCTATATGGTGGTATGTTAACTGGAACTCTACCCTTTTTCATTGGAAACCTAACTCAATTGTTGTATCTCTATTTAGATTACAATGGTTTTAATGGCCCCATACCTCCCAAAGATCTAAACCTTAAGAGCCTTCAAACGTTATTTAATAATAATAATAATATGAATGGCATCTGACCTAAAGAAATATTCAGATTGTCCTCCATTATAAGCCTTTGGTTGGCTTTCAACTCTCTCACTGGTCCTATTCCATCAGAAATTGGTGATTTGAAATACACTGAATACCTTTATTTACAAAAAAATAAACTATTTGGTGCAATTCCTAGTTTAATTAGTGGTTGCGTCAGTTTAGAACTGCTAGACTTGAGCTCTAACTTGATTCAAGGGAGTATTCCTCCATTTATTGGTGACTTAAAAAGTCTAATGATGCTAGATCTATCTGAAAATAATTTGATAGGGCAAATTCCAAAAACTTTGGGATTGCTGAAGGGCCTTGAATACTTGAATTTTCTTTCGGTCATCTTGTTGGTGCCAAATCAAGGGATCTTTTTGAATTTAACAACGACATCCCTCCAAGGAAATTATGGGCTTTGTAGTGGATTTTTAGACTTGCATCTTCCTGCATGTCCCCATATAAGTTCATCTGAAAAGAGAAAAAAACAACAATTGCTACTATTAATCCTCTTACCAAGCATGGCAGCCTTCTCTTTGATCCTCTTTTCCATACTATGCTTTAATTACTGAAGAACAAATCTTAAGAGAATTCTTCCTATCCAAAATTCATAAAAGATCTCTATCCAAATGTTTCTTATGCAGAACTAGTTAGGGTGACTAATGGTTTCTCACCTATCAATTTACTTGGAATCGGACAATATAGTTCATTGTTTAAAGGGTCATTAGAAAATTATGGATATATAACTGTGGCTATCAAAGTCTTTAGCCTTCAATGACAAGGAGCTTCTAGGGCTTTTGCATTTGAGTGTGAGGCCTTGAAGCACATCAGTCATCAGAATTTAGTAAAGATAATAACTTGTTGTGTGGGGATTGATTCAAAAGGTGATGATTTTATGGCTATACTCTTTGAATTCATGCCAAATGGTAATTTAGATACATGGTTGCATGCTGATGATATCGAGCACCTTTATCTAATCAAAAGATTAGATATATCCATAAACATCGCCAATGCACTTTGCTACCTTCATCATGAGTGTGAAACTCCAATTATTCATTATGATCTAAAACCAAGTAATGTCCTTCTCAATGGTGACATGGTTGCTCATGTGAACTTTGTCCTTGCTAGGCTCCTCCATAGAGCTGTGAGCAATCCGTTAAGTGATTTTGATGATAACACTCCTATGATAAGAGGAACTATTGGATATGCTGCTCTTGGTAATCAAATTTATTTTTCACCATTCATTTTGCTACATCTAAGAATTTTTTTGCTTATTATATTGAATTGTATCATGATTCAATATTCTTGCTTTGTAGAAAGTTATGGAATCATTCTCATGGAGTTGTTCACTGGAAGGAGACCTATGGACAAAGTTTTCAAAGATGGCCTAAACCTACATAAGTTTGTAAAATATCTATTCCGGATCAAGTAATGGATGTCATTGATCCAAACTTGCGTTACAATTTCAAGATGGAGCTAAAATTATGTTCAATAAATGAGGGCAATATATGAATGTTTGACTTCTATTTTACAGTTGAGCCTTTTATGTTCGAAAAAGTCAGCAAGAGAGAGAATAACCATGGCAGATGCTATAGTGGAGTTGTGTTCAATAAAAGATGTATATTTTGAAGTTAGCTTACAGATTACAAAATATAGATTAATAAAAATCATAATTAGAATTATATCATTATGTGTAATTCAATCACGATTGATTCTAAGATTTGTTTAATCTATATAATAGGTGGAAAATTGACTTTATAGCTATGATGAAGTGTAAGAGGAATATATGTTCTGTGTTAAAAATTCATAGTTATTAGTTGAATGAATATTCTAGTTTGATGTACAATTCATTCTACATCATAGATCAATTTTTTTTTATTAAGAAATTTGAAAATTTTTGGTAAACAATCAATTAAATTCTAGGAAACCTACACCTAAAGTGATGCTTTATAATTATATTTTGAGATCATCAATTTAAAAAAATTTAAATTGATGATATTTCTTTTTATAGATTGTAATACTCAAATAATACTGTGATGTGATATAGTACCACATTATCACAAATCTTTAAAAATGCAATTAAAATATAATTAAAATATAATACTCAAATGATACTCTGATGTGATATAGTACCGCATTATAGCGTTTGTGTGGATGTAATAATATTTTTGTTTGGCACAGTTTGTCTTTTCCAAAATTATTTCTAATTTCCTTTTCACGTTTTTAGTGTATGTATTTTATTGTCTATACCTCTCTCTCTCTCTCTCTCTCTCTCTCTCTCTCTCTCTTTATATATATGCATATGTATGTATATTTTTTGGTTAAAACTTAATTTGAAAATCGATCTATAAATCAAATAAAGTTTCCACATTTATTATTCAATATAATACTATTGAAATATATAAATAAAGAAAATAGAACAGTAGTAAATCAATATACATATGCAATTAAAATAAAACAATAAAATCATTAAAATATTCAGATTAAATTTATAATTAGGACTTAATGCCACTAAAAGATCATTCATCTACTGATCTTCAATTCTATTTTACTATCAAATTTTCACAATATTCATAGTAAGAAAAAGGAGATTTATATATTTGTTGTAGCAATTGTAGAGTCCATGTTAATTTTAATAATTTGAAAATAAAATGATATAAATTTTCTTTTTTTTCTTTGAATTATTTTCTCAGAATGAAAATTGATCATCAAACTGTATATCCACATTATAAGTTTCTAATTGCTCATCTATAATCATTAAAACTATTGATATAAAATTAATTCGAGAAATTTATTATTTTAATAATATAAGCAAAAATTAGGTTTATGAAATCTTCATTCTAATAATTAATAATAATTAATAATAATAATAATAATAATAATAGTAATAGTAATAATATATATATATATCTATTATTTTATTTATTTATTATTATTATTATCATTATTATTATTATTATTATTTATTATATAAATAAATTTAACTTAAAGTTTTGAATACAATAAATATTTGTAATTATTTATTAAGAATAGAAAAAATATTAATAATAAATAAATAATTTTATAAAATTTTATAATCTTAACAAATAAATCTTAAATTTTTAGAAGTGGTATAATATAAAATTTTATGTGGATGAAAGCAAAATTAAAAAAAAAAAGAAGAAAAAAAATAGAACATCTTAAACCCACTCATGAAAATAAAGCATATACAATTTCTTAAATAATACTAAAATTATTATTACCATTTACTTAGCAGAGACTTCCTATTAGACCAAGACCAAGACTTAATCTCTTCTCAATATATTCCCTTGTGGCCACTCAAATTGTGTGGTCTTTATGATATATATATATATATATACAATATTTTCATATTGTTTATATATTTATAATATCTAATATCTAAAATTTTTTATTTACACAAATATCATTCACATCTTTGATATTATATCAAAATATATCAATATTATTTCTTTTCAAAAGTCTCATGAAATGATCACAATTTATACAACAATATTCTTTAATAAAATACTAAAAGTGATATGTTTAAAAAAAGAAAAATCATTAAATCATTAAATCATTGAGATTAAATTTATAATAAGAGAACTTAATGCCACCAGTGAATCTAGAAACAAAAAGAAATATTAAATTCTTTTATAAAGAATTACGTCTTGCTAAAATTATTATGATCGTTTACTTAAAAGAGACTTATTAATAGACGAAGACTTAAAAGACTTTTCTCTCAAAACTTACTAGGATGTGATAAATATATCAATTTATCTTTTTCTAAAATTGCTAATGATTTCCTTTTCATATTTTCAGTATATCTGTTTTGGTGCCTATAGCTCTCTATTTTTTTTTAAAAAAAAATAATATGTCATCAATTTCTTTTACTACAGAATATCTTCTCATTTTCATAAGATTGCACTTGATGATAGTTGAAGGATTCTTTTCCATCTTTAGTTGTGTATTGATATTGTGTATTGACACTAGACTTATTGTGTGGAATGGCTTTTATTGTTTACTTAGTATGCACTAGACTAAACCTTTCTCGTTACATTGTTTTCTATACTTAAGGGGATAGTTTATGAATGCTTGACTTCAATTGTACCGGTGAGCCTTTTTTGTTCTAAAGAGTTAGCAAGAGAGAGAATAAACTTTGTAGGAGCTATAGTGGAGTTGCATTCAATAAAGATGTATATTTTAAGATTGGCCTACAGTGCAACAGATTAGGAAATGCAGACAAGTAAAATTATAATTAGAATTATATCATTATGTCTTGCGACTGATTCCAAGGTTTTTTTAATCTATATAATAGATGAAAGAATTGGCTTTATAATCATGATAAAGTGTAGGAGGAGTATGAGATACAAAAAAAAAAAAAAAAAATTTAATTTAAAAAAATCATAAGTATTGGTTGAATAAAATTTCTATTTTAATGTAGGATTCATTCTACAACAAAGATCAAGTTTTTATTTATTTATTTTATGATTAAGTAAAAAATTTGAAAATTATGAAGTTCAAATCTTTTATAATTTTTTTTATCTTCTAATGTTTTTTTATATTTGTTTATTGACATGAGCAAATGATTTTGTTTTAATTAAAAATATATTTAGAATGATGAATTAAAATTAGAAAAGATTTATAATTGCAAAATAATTATGCATCTAATTTTATTAAATATTGAACTAAACTTGAAAATGTAATAGATTACATGTCATAATCTTATAATCTTAATTTTGAGCATGAGATTATAGAAACTCAAACTTCAATTAGAATGCGTATATGCTCGTGATTTTTGAATCAACATCCTCTTTATTTCTTATACTTAAAGTTGTTTCTTTGCTGAAGGCTTCTTTTGGTTTAGCTACTTCTCATCAGTTGTAGTATATGATGTTATTATAATAAGCTTACCCACTGACCTGATGTAACATATATTCCAAGAAGGTTTCAAAAAAAATTTTACGAGCTTTTAAAATATAAATCTTATATTTTTCTTTTTTTGAAATAAGTTTTCAAAGACATACTTTTATCTCATTTAATTTCATAAAGGCTAAAATATAGTGTTTTAAAGCATTAGCTCTCTCAGTTCACACAAAAAAACTTAACACAAATCATACGGGCAATCAAGCATGTACTCAAAATATAATTTCATTAAGGCTTAAATCTTATAAAGATCATCATTTACTTAGTCTTTAGGATATTGTATAAAATGTCACTGCTTACTATTTGTATTTAATTTATGAGCAAGCTTTCCTCGCACATTTTAATATGTAGATTTGAGAGTTTGTGAGCATAGAGTAAGGCGAGTTTTTCTTATCACCTCCAAGATTTTAGAAAAGCCTTTAATAGGAAATTTTTTGTAAGAAAAAAAATGGATTATCGCTCATCTGAACATTATTTTTAACAATATTATAAGTATAGTAGTATTATCTAATAAAATAAACTGAGTTTTGATGAGTATAAATAATAAATCAAAAACATGATAATATTGCTCAACAAATATGGAGGGAAGATTGACATGGAGGATATAGATGATAAGAGTAGCACAGGCAGAAGGTAGTGGCATTGCTTCCTAAGTACTTGGAGGAGACACTGAAGAATATCATGAAGAGGTGGCAACACAAATGGACAATATTGTCATTGTTTCTTTCCACTATAAGACTTATTAAGCATCACACTCATCGGAGATGATGGGAGTAATGCAAATATAGGACAACGACATTGTTCCTTGGTCTCCACAATAAACTCATGCTACAGGATTGTAGTTGACTTCAATTATTTCATCAATTCAAAGTTAAATTATCATATTTTACAAAAATGAAGATGTGACATATCATGGCTCATTCACGAAAAGACATTTGGTAATACACCGATGGGGTCGCTATAGGAGTTTTGAGTAGATAGAACATGCCATAACCCGACCCAATATAAACTGTCATGTTAAGATAGGTCATATCATGTGAAGATTGTAACAGTTAATAAAATATCCAGGATTTAATTGGAAGAAATTTTTTTTTTTTTTTTCAATTTCACAAATACAAAGCTACTACTATTATTAAAATATTATAAAATAAAAATAGACAATATCAAATCATATCATAACTATACAATCAAAAAATATACACAATAATTATGGTATAATTCTTCTACCAACAAAATATGTATAATATTATGACTGTGGAAAGAATAGATCTAAAACAATAACACACTTATGATTTGTCTCTCAAAAGTAACCAATATTCTCTACTTAACCTGAGTTATATCCTTTTCTGAAATAATACATGTGAAAATAATATGGCTAAGCAACCACAACTTAGTAGACTACTTGAAATCTACAAAAAATTTAAATTCACAAAAAAAGAAAAGAATATATTTTTTATCAAAAATATTATTTTATAAATAATAAAATGTACCTTAAATGAATTAAAATAATATTTCAATAGGTCACATGTTGTGTCTATCGAGTGCAATGTTTGTGTAAAAGTAAATACCGATTATAACAAAGCATTATGCAACACTATAAGCAACATGATGTCAGAAATAAAAGAAGATAACATAAAATAATAATTTATTTAATTAGTTAAAATATTATATTTTTTTTTCCCATTTTTACCTTAACTACTACTATCATTAAAATATTATAAAATAAAAGTAGTCAATATCAAATCATATCATAATTATACAATCAAAAGAATATATACAATAATCATGATATAATTTTCCTTCTAACAAAATATGTATAATATCATGATTGTCAAAAGAATAGATGTAAAAAAAGGAACCCACTTATGGTCTGACTCTTAAGAATAACTAATAGTCTCTACTTAATCGGAGTCACGCCCTTTCTTGAAATAACACATGTGAAAATAATAAGGTGAGCAACCACACCTCAGTAGATTTTTTTGAAATCTACTATAATTTTTAATACACAAAAAAGGGAAAAGAATATATTTTACAAAAAAAAACTATTTTATAAACACTAAAATGCACCGAAATGAATTAAAATAATATTTCAATAGGTCACATGTTGTGTTTATCAAGTACAATGTTATAAAAAATAAATACCGATCATAAGTATACATCATGCAACAATGTAAGTAACATGATGTCAGAAATAAAATAAGATAACATAAAATAATAATTTATTTCTTTATTTAGAATATTTTATGATTTTTTACACCACTTATACCTCTACTTGTTTACATGTCTGTGCATATAAAGCAAATGGATAACTTTATAGGTGCATAAACTCTTATAACTCCACTTGAATGTACATAAAATATAACTATTCACTTGCACTTCGCCACCTTCTCCCCTATTTGCACATATATTTTGATACATAACCATTGGATATTATTAATTTCAAAATTTATAAATTTTATCAAACATGTTGCAAAAATATATAAATATCAATGGGTACAACTAAAATTAAAAATTACAGGTAAGTTTGTAGGATAATAATAATCATAATTTATAAAATCATTTATATGCAGTGTATAGAATAATATTTCAAAGTTTTTTTTAATTAATAGAAAACTTTATCACGCTCAATATACTCACTGAAATATACAAAATGCTATACAACACAAAATACTAGATGAAAACTTTATAAATTTTTGTAAATCTGTATCAGAATGAAATCAAGTCAAATAAAATATCAAAAATGCACACAGAGGGTATGAAATGAAGGATGGTAGCTTAGGATTTTTATACAAAATATCTATTTATTTAATTAATATAAAAAATATATAATATTAATTATGATAATTATTTATTTTAATTATAAATTTAAAGAAATTCTTTTATTTATTAAAATGCAAAAAAATTAAAATTAAATAAAAATAATCATGTCTAGAAATCATTGGTGAAAATGGTTTGCAAAATGGACACTAGATTATCTTAGAAAATTTTACAAAGATCTACAAATTTCTCAAGGGAGATAATTCAAAAAAAAACTTTTAATTTCGTGCTTATGATGCTCTTAGAAATAACTGAATATATGTTTAAAATAAAATCAAGAAAATCAGGTATGAAACACATCCACAAGAATTAGTTAAATATAATAAAGTCAATTTTAATGTGTTAAAATTATGTTCAATCAAAATTGTGAAAATTTATGAATAAACAAAACATAAAATTAATTTTAAAATTCAAAAGAAAATCAATAGACATAAAATAAATATACAAGTCTCATCACGTCTAGTTACTATAAAACTAGTTGTCTCATTTTTAGAAAATTATTGTTCTCGACATTCACAATTAGTTGACCGTCATATAAATTTAGATAAATCTCTCTTATATATGTTTTTTTTAGAGGGTTCTATTTCTAATCTATGTTTCCACTAAAGCTTGACTTTAGAGATTTGCTTGTTCCTCGATTGTCTCACATCATATGCCAAAATATGCTCATATTCCTCTATATAAGTCAAATCAGGTCTTATCTCAACCTTAGATACATGAATCTATGATCTACATTAGTAACACATTTTCTTAATGCAAATACATGAAAGACATCATGTATATTTGGCATATGATTAGGCAATAATAATCTATAAGATGATTGACTAACTCTACTGATTACCTCAAAAGACCCAACATACTTCAAACTTAGCTTACCTTCTCTACCAAATCTACTCACACTCTGCATAAGACTGACTTTTAGGAAAATAAAATTACCACTCTAAAATTCAACTGCTTGATGCTTGGGATCATAATACTTTTTTTATCTGCCTTTGTGCTACTTTCAACTTATCCATGATCAATCTGATCATCTCAATGACATCATCCACTAACTTAGGTCCCATCAATTTTCATTTACTCACTTCTATCCTCATATCATATAAAGCCTCATATGGAGACATACCAATACTGACTAGTAGTTGTTGCTATAAGCATATTCAATTGAAGGTATATGATCTTCCTAATTCTTTCAAAAATCAAGTGTGTATAATCTTGATAAATCCTTTGGCACATGAATAGTCCTCTTAATTTGACTATTTATTTGTGGGTGAAAAGATATATTAAAGTTTAACTTAGTCTCTAGACCCTCCTGAATATCTCACCATAATCTAGATGTAAATCTACCATCATGAACAAAAATGATAGCCCTTGACATCCCATGTAATCTAATAATCTCACAAATATATAATTATACTAACTGCTTAACAAAATCTTTCTATCACATAGAAAGAAAATGTGCTAACTTTATTAGTCGGTCAGCCACAACCCATATTACATCATAACCTTATATGGATCTCCAAATTCCCATAGCAAAATTCATAGTGACCTCCTCTTATTTTTTTACTTAAGAATATCCAATGGTCGTAATAAATTACTTAAACTCTGGTTCTCATCTTTTATCATTTAGCTTGTCTCAGTTCTCAAAATAAACTTTGCCACTTCCCACTTTAACCCGTGACACAAAAAAATACTAACTTCATATCATGATACATCTTATTATGCCTTGGATGAATAGTATGAGAATAATGAGCCTCATGTAATATTACTCTTTTCAAATCACCACTAGTAGAAACCCAAAGTTGATGTCCACAAGTCAACATTGCATGATCATCAACATGTAGCTCAAAGACTTTTACTTAATTGAATTTGATCAACTAATCAAAAGATGTTTACAACTATGGAATCATTCTCGGAGTTTTTCACTAGAAGGAGACCTGTGGACAAAATTTTCAAAGATGTCCTAAACCTCCATAAGTGTGTAAAAATGTATATTCTAGATGTTGACCTCATTTTTAGGATGAGTTCTCAACCCCTCTATCTTAGACATAGGACTCCTCTTAGACTTTAAGGGATCCTTAGTCTTAAGACACATCTAGTTATTAGGTGAACACTCAACCTAGCCCTAGAGACTTAGAAGTGTTAGCCATAGGAATAGATCATGCCTTGGGTGTTAGGAAAATTCACCTACCCTAGCTTGAACCACATTCCTCACTTCCTTCCTTCAAGTCAATCTCAAAATCAAATCAAGCCCATATGATTGAAATCCATGATCAATTCTCATGATTGAAGCTCATGATTGAAATTCCAAATCAAAAATCTCTCCTAAGTCCTTTAATTCTCTCATAAGGACTTAGCCCAAATCAAATTCAAACAACCTTAAACTCATGAAATTCTCTCATAAACTATTTATATTATCATTTATATTTATAAATATAAATGAGATATAAATCCAAATCAATAAAATCAAATTTTTTCCTAAGTCTTTTTGCTCCTCTCTTAAGGACTTAGCATAAATCATGTTCAAATCACTTCAAATCTTTGAAATTTTCTCATAACCCATTTATATTCTCATTTATATTCATATATATAAATGACATATACATTCAAACAACCAAAACCCCACAAATCAAACTCAAATTCAATCAAAATTCAACCTAATCCTTTCAAGTCAAACCCTTGATTTTCCTTCATGATTTAATCAATCCTACAATCATAAACCCAAATATATATACAAACTTCAATCACTTAACCAAAACCCAAATAAAAAAAATCAAACCCAAATCCATTCATGTTCTCCTTTTGAATATAAAATTGTCAAATGAACCAAAACCCATTTGACTTCAAACCACATACAAATGGATTTATACTTCAATCACAAGTCCATATACAAGTTCAATGAAACTCAAATCAAGCTTTGACCTAAATTAATTAGTGATAATTTGTGAATGAACAAAGGGTTTAATTAATTATTTAAACCTAATTACTTCTATTGAATAGTAAGGGAGCTTAGAGAATGTGATTGGGAATTTTTTTTTTTTTGAGTTTTCTTTACTTTTCTTGGAATTAAATCAATTAATGATTAATGAAGTAATTAATTGCTTAATTAATTAATTAATCCTCAAGATAAAATCAAATCTTAAATGATCAAATATAGGACTTAGAGATTGAGATTAAAGCCTCTTTCTTGATCTTTTTCCTTAGATTAATTTTATTTCTTTAATTGAACATGCTATATCAAATGGATTAATAAGCTTAATTAACTTAATCTAAAATTCACTTAGCCTTTAAGCAACCTTAATCAATCTTGGGTAGCTCTTTATGTCCAATAACCCAAAGTGAGAGATAATTAAATTATGGTTTGCTCACATGTGTGAGAAAATCATAAAAGTAGTTGCGAGATCCCTAATTAACTATTAATCTAGTTAATTAGGAAATGCAAGTGAATATAAATCTAGTGTATGAAATAAAGTTTGTTCCTTACATTTATGTGTTTATTTGCATAAGTAAGAATGTTAGCGATATTATGACATCCTGTGGACGCATGGCTTTAAGTAGCCCTAAGGAGGTTCCTACCTCATTCCCCTAGTGTAGAACAATGGCAACGCACTGCTTTGATTTCATTCTTATGCATTTGGACATTAGAATTTAGATAAAACTTTAATTCATTTACACAAAATAAATTAATCAAATTAAATGAATGTTTTTATGACTTCTTATTCTTATGATTCTTTTGCACATTCATATGTATATAAGAAAAGTGATATATTACTCCTGGACATCCAGGATGCGAGTCTTTAAGTAGCCCCAAATAGGTCTTGTACCATACTCCCCTAGTGTAGAACAATGGCATCATACTTACTTAAATCTCTTATATATATGTATGTATAACATGACCAATGAATAAGAATCATAAATCAAATATAACTTTTGCATGGGTTTTTCCTATTCTTGTAGTTGTTTATACATCTATATGTATCTTAGAATATCGGTATATTAGTCTGGACATCCCAGGGATGCAAGGCTTTAAGTAACCTCAATGAGGTTCCTACCTCGTTCCCTTGGTGTAGAACAATGGTGATGTACTTGCTTAAAACTTTTATACATGTGAATGTGCACTTACCTAATGATTGAAACTCTCATTTTCTATTAAAAATAAGACATGCATTCATATTTTCTTTATTTGGTTGAGTTGATTAGTCATGTGATTTAAGGTTCTTTCCTTATGCTTTTGCATAAGAATTTAGATAGAGCTTTAAATTAATATGACAAAATCATTCAATTAAATGAAACAATAATTCCAACAAATTTACTCACATTCATAATTTAAGTATGCTAAGATACAAATAACATGTATAGCTATGTATAGGATTTAATCATATGCATGATATACATAATGGAAAAAAATGAATAAACATGTGTCATATGATACTAATTCATTCCAACTAACCTTAAGATTCCTTTCTCATGAATGAGTTTATTTAAAGTGAATCTAAACTCATGACTGATTAAAACATGTAATAAACCATTCATTAAAGGGAATTGACTAATTAACTTGCTTTAGAAATGACTCTAGGTAGGGATGAAAGAGAGGCCCTCTCTCTTTTTTCTCTTTATTACACTTAGTTGTTAAGTGTAGGTTATATGAAACAAAGAGAGGCCCTCTCTCATAGCTTTATGGAGGAGCCTAGCAAGGCCAAATTCGCCAACATGACCAACCATGTCACCATTGAGAAGGACATTACTTGGTTTTAGATCACCATGAATAATTGGTGTTTCACACTCATGATGAAGGTAGCAAAGTGCATTGGCGATGTTTATGGCTATGTATAATCTTTTGATTAGATCAAGGTGCTTGATATCATCAGCATGCAACCATGTATCTAAATTACCATTTGGCATGAATTCAAAGACTATAGCCATAAAATCATTGCCTTTTGAATCAATCCCCACACAACAAGTTATTATCTTTACTACATTCCATGCGATGTGCTTTAATGCCTCACACTCAAATGCAAAAGTTCTAGAAGCTCCTCATCATTGAAGGTTAAAGACTTTAATAGCCAGTTGTATATCCATAATTTTCTAATGACCCTTTATACATCGTACTATATTGTCCGATTCCAAGTAAATTGATAGAGAAACTATTAGTCGCCTCACTAGTTCTCGCATAAGAAACATTTGGATAGAGATCATCTATGAATTTTGGATAGGAAGAATTCTCTATAAGATTTGTTCTTTTAGAATTAAAGCATAATATGGAAAAGAAGATCACAGAGAAGGCCGCCATGCTTGGTAAGAGGATTACTAATAGTAGCAATTATTGTTGTCTTCTCTTTTCAGATGAACTTATATTGGGACATGCAGGAAGATGCAAGTCTGAAAATCCACCACAAAGACCATAATTTCCTTGAAGGGATGTCGCTGTTGAATTCAAAAAGATTCCTTGATTAGGGACTTCACCAACAAGATGATTGAAAGAAAAATTCAAGTATTCAAGGCCCCTCAACAAACCCAAAGATTTTGGAATTTGCCCGATCAAATTATTTTCAGATAGATCTAGTATCATTAGACTTTTAAGTCACCAATCGATGGAGGAATAGTCCCTTGAATCAAGTTAGAGCTCAAGTCTAGTAGTTCCAAACTAACACAACCACTAATTGAACTAGGAATTCCACCAAATAGTTTATTTTTTTGTAAATAAAGGTATTCAATGTATTTCAAATCACTAATTTTTGATGGAATAGGACCGGTAAGAGAGTTGAAAGCCAACCAAAGGCTTATAATGGAGGGCAATCTGAATATCTCTTTAGGTAAGTTGCCATTCACATTATTATTATTAATAAATAATGTTTCAAGGCTCTTAAGTTTTCCAATCTTTGGGTGGTATAAATATTGAAACCATTGTATCTAAATAGAGATACAACAATTAAGTTAGGTTTCTAATGGAAAACGAGAGTTCCAGTTAACATACCACCATATAGACATAAGACTTGTAACTTTGTAAGTTTACCAATACTCTAGAATACCTCCCGTGAGATGATTTAGCTGATACAAAATGTCGATTTATGAGATTGCCAATCGATGGGATGCTTCTTGATATTTGGTTCCAACTAATTCCTAGTTTTTGAATCTTGGTGGAAAGGTTGGCTATGGAGCTTGGCAATATTCCATTAAGCTTATTATAATCCAAGTGAAGTTTCTCTAATTGTGAGCAGTTTGTAAGAGCATCCAAAAATTCCCAACTATCATGGTCACTTGCTTCAAACTGATTCATCGCTAAAAGCCTTGCAAGAAGTCTCAACCTTCCAAGTCTAGAGGGAATTATTCCATTAAAGCTATTGTATCTCATCTCAATAATGATCAACTTAGAGGCATTGGTCAGTGTCTGGAATTGACCCTTTGAACTGGTTCCCACCCATATAAAGATATTGGAGATTTGGAAGATTATTTCCAAAAGTAGTTGGAATCATTCCTTCAAAATTGTTCTCTACCACACTAAAACATAATCTGATGAAAGATTGAAAAGTGAGGCAGCTCCGAAAGCTTATTTTCAAAGACATCTGGTATTGAAGCCTTAGATGATTGCCAATTTTCTCAGTTATGTTCCCTTCAAGTTGATTCCTAGATAAACAAAGGACTTGGAGTGATAAAAGGTTTCCAAGAGAAAGTGGGATCTGGCCAGTGAGGCTATTATTGGAAAGAGAAATTAAACAAAGCTTTGAAAGATGGCCAAGTGTTGATGGAATGCTTCTTGATATACAATTACCTTTGATATCGATAATTATGAAGCTGAGCTCATATTAGAGGGGATTTCACCGTAAAGAATTGAGACTCAAGTTCAAAAAATAAAACCTTGGTTGTCTAAAGAGAGAAGGTGGGATTGCACCATAGAACTGATTTTGGTTGAAATCCAAGTATTGAAGAAAAGTAAGGTTGTCTATGAAAGACGAGATGTAGCCAGTGAGGCCTCGAGAGTCGAGGTTGATCAACGAACTCTTCCCTTATTCTTTTGCTACATGAGATGTCGTACGCCCACACGAGCCACCACTACAGTGGCTCGCCTCGCTCCGCCCGCCTGCTTAGCGGCCAAGGCTAACCCAGCTCACGCTCTGCCCGCTTCAGAACTGCTTCCACCAAACCGCGTGACCCGCGGCGATCCCATCGGCCCATGTCACTGTCTAACGCGTTCAGCACGCCACCTGAATCGACCATGGAGCAGCCTCGCCACGACCGCCACCAAACCTGCTCCAGACTCCTTCCTCGGCCCAACCTTCAAACTGATCCGAAATCGCTGCAAGCACCCGTAAATGTTTGGATGAGTCCATAATCCCGAAACCTTGCGCCCACGCATACCCGTACAGATTCGTGGCCCTGCATCCGCTTTTGTGATCATAATCTTGTGCTCCCATGAAGATCTGTTCTCTCAAAATGTATGGTTAATGAACCCGCAAATTTCATTGAAGAATCTGCTATTTTCAAGTATGCGACATATATATTTTTGGATTTTTGAGATAATATCATCCAAAAATAGGGGGCAACTGATATGACACTGAAAATTCTACTAGTCAAAGCACGAATCTTGATGTCAAAAGCAATTTGATTCTGAATCAAGACTAACTGAGATCAAGCGCTTATTATCTATCAACTCTTAAACATCGAGTGTTTATAGTCAAATCGAGCGTCTTGATGAGCCGGATCTAACAAGCCCAATATTTTATAATTCCGACTTCATTTGAGCATTCAAATGCACAAAATACATCATATGATCAAAGGAATCATTTTGAGTCGTCCGATGGAGAGGAGTGGTTCGGATTTTGCATGTATTTACAGAGACATCACTCATTCAATCTATAAATAGTCCCTCATTCTTCATATGAGGGAGGCCAAGTAAGAGAGAGGAGAGAGCTCTAAAGCTTGAAAATCCTCCAAACACAATCGTGCCACCACTCGATGGTTGTCAACCACCGCCACCGCATCGATCCTCATCGTCATCAATCTCTGTCGGTCTCCATCATGACGACCTTCATCATCAGTGGTTGTTCCCCGCTATTCACCATCATCTGCTACCACTAGCAATTCTTACAACCTGAACGTGACTATATGGTTGTTGTTGTCTGATTTTGGGATTCCCATTGTCAGCCCTTCTCATAAACAATTATGTAATCCTGTTATCAGGAAAACTTATACTCTAAAACAAATATATAGTGGAAGCTTTTTAATGGGCTAGGCCCCGTGATTTTTTCCCTCTTTTTGAGGTTTTCCACATTAAAATTTCTGGAGTTTTCTTTTTCACTCTTTAAATATCTGTGTGTGTACTGGATTTCGCAACAAGGCTAAGGCGTAAATTTTTACTCTACCGCAATTAGTTTTCTAGCACGCAACAATAATTATAAATCTTTTAAATAACTAATTCATCCTTTTAAGAAGATTTTTGACTAAAGAAAATCAGTTACTCATGTTAATAACAAAATACATAACACAAAGAGAGACCTAAAAAAATTGAGGCATATGTCTGCACAAAAGGATATCCTCTCCTAAAATTTTTTAAATATATTACTTGACCAAAATATCTTAATTCTAATCATGTCAAGGATAAAATCTTATTCCTAAGATTGAATTCCATATCAAATTATAAATTTTATTCATCCAAATTATGACTTTTTTCACAGATCTCATACATTCCTCATGCATTTCACTATAATTATAAAACTAATTGTTCCATATATTACACAAAGCTAACATATCTTACAATTAGTCACAACTAAATTGCTGACAATAATATGATCCTTATTATGATTTTACTTATCTTTGTTCTATGGCTTATTTAAGTATAAGCCAGCTTCAAAACATGCATCTCTTATTGAATGCAACTCTAGTGCAGCATATGCCATGCTTATTTTCTTTCTTCGCGACTCTTTTGAACATAGAAGGCTCAATTGTAAAATTGAAATCAAACATTCATAAATTGCACTACTTGATTGAATATCATTTTCAATTTCATCATGAAATTGCAACTGCAATTTGTGATCAATGACTTCCATGACTCGGCCTGAAATTGCCATTTCTATAAGCATATGTATGTTTGTGTCATCTTTAAAAATTATGTTAGCAGGTCTCCTACCAGTAAACAACTCCATAAGAAGGATTCAATAGCTATAAACATCCCCCATGGTACAAATTTGCCCCCTACACCATATTCTATAAAGCAAGCATTTTGAATCATTACACATTTCGATATAATAAGAAAAAAGGTTATAGCTATAGCAAATTAAAGGATGAATAATAAAGATTAATACAAGGAGCAGTGTACCCAATGGTTCCTTTTACCACAGGAGTGGTTTGATATGAGTCACTTAACGGATTGTTCACAGCTCTATAGAGGAGCCTAGCAAGGCCAAAATCCCCCACATGAGCAGGAACTTCTACTAAATGGCTGGCTGTAGAGCATAAATTAATTTAATAAATCGAAAAAAAAAAATTAATGTAGCAATTTTATATACACAGTCACCCTATTCTTCTATATTTATAAATCAACCGCCTCAATCTTAATTTTTTAAATTAACATTCTAATTTTAAAATTCATAACAAAAATTTACTCCGAATTTTTATTTTTATTAAATTCTCAATAATTTGATTGTGTTTTTATAGTTCAAAAAATAAAGAACATGATTAAATTATAAAACATATATATTCGATGATTGATTTGTAAAGTCCCTTCAAATTAATTTAATCAAGCATAGTTGATTACATTTTCAACTTATAAATTATTATTTAATTTTTTATTCCAAATAAAAATTTATTTGAAATTTAAAAAAGTGCATTTACATACATCGAACACAATTCTTATATATTTACAAGTATATAATATGTATATTTTTATATTTAAATAAAATAGCACTCAAATCTTTAATATTACATCAAAAATATCAACATCATTAATTTTTTGAAGTAAAATACATCTTTTCATGTATAAGAAAAATGTTATCTTTGTAAATATCATACTTTAGTTGTTAGATATATAAATGCATAAAAATTGTGTGCTAAATAAATAAAATATATAAGAGGGATTTACATTCATACCATTTAAAACATTCTTATTTTTATATTTAATCCTAAAAAAATATTATTTACTTAAAAAGGCTAAACAATATATATATATATATATATATATATATATATATATATATATATATATATATATGGGCAGATCTAAGGAGGGCCTATGGGAAAACGTACTTAAAGCTCTTATAGAGGCCCCATAGATGCATTACCTAAGGACCCAAGGTGACTAGGTGAACGACCCATGGTAGCCAACTTTTTTTTTTTTTTTTTGGGTAAAATTTAACTAATGAACATTGAATTTATCGGAAAAAAAAAAAAAAAAAAACTATAGCCAGGATAGGCAACAACTAAGTTTGAGGAATTATGTAGCCAATTGTGCCAAGTTGTGTACTTCATAAATATGCCATAAGGTAATGAGACATCATTTAACAAAAAAATTAAATTAAAACTTAATAAAAACTAAATATAAATTTAATTTATAATAAATTTATTTAACTATAAATTTTAAATATAATAAATTCATTTAACATAAATTTAATTTATAATTAATTTATAATAAAATGTTAAATATAAATTTATTTAATTTATAATAAATTATAAATATAAATTAAATTTATTATATCTATGTCAGGATGTAGCACAGTTAGAAAAATTGTAATTATTGAGATGAAATTAATTTTTAAAAAATAATATCCATGTTGATAATAAAATGTCTTAGCTAAGTAAACAATAGAAGTCAATGTCAATACACAATATCAATACACAACTAACTAGTGACTAGAAGGAAAAGAATCTTTTGACTATTGTATGGTGTCATCTTATAGGAATGAGAAGATATTACAAAGCAAAAGAAATTGATGAAATATTAAAAATATATTAGAATTATTAAATTTAATGTATTTGAAGTATATTTAATTTTAATATTTTTAAAATGAGCCGTCTCATAAGTTAACGAGTTGAGTCGAGGTTTGCTTAAACTTGATTTATTAGTTCATCTTGCTCGGTTCATGAGCTATTTATCAGGTCTAACTTAAGCTAGCTCATGAGTCAGCTCGACTCACTTTCATCCTGAAAAAAAGTTATAACCATAATTTACAAATGGCATTAAATCCTTATTATAAATTTAATTATAATGATTTTATCAAGCCATAAAACCGACGGAGCAAAAAAGAAGAAAGAGGTCAAGTTAAATGTTTCAACCGGAGTTAATCTTGGATTTGAACTTGATGATGTAATAAATATTTAAATTATTAAAAATAATCTAAATGATGAAATAATATAAATATATGATAAACATAAAATAAAATAAAGAATATAAAACTAATATTTTTAATAATTATAAATTTAAAAATCAAATTAAAATTTATTAAGATATAATTATACATTTATTATATATATATATTACATTTATTATATATATATATATATATGTATATATATATATATATATGTATGTATGTATGTATGTATGTATGTATGTATGTATATTAGATATATTTAAAAATTAATAATACGTTTTATATAGATTTATAAATAGTAATATAATTTATAATAAAAATATAAAGTTTTAATGTAAAAAAATTATGTTAAATTCTATAAAATATAATAATAATATATATATATAATGAGGGTTTAATGGGAGGAAAGATTGGAGTGCACTAGAAAACGTGAAAATGAAATCAGTAGCAATTCTAGAAAACTGAAGCTGTGAACCAAACGAAAAGATTTTAAGTCATGAGAGAAAAATAATGCAGAGAGAGAAGTCTTTTAAGTCTTTGTCTACTAATAAGTCTTTATTAAGTAAACGGTGATAATAATTTTAGTTTTATAGATGAAATTGGATATTTTGCTTAGTTTTCATATTCACAAATAGCATTAAATCCTGATTATAAATTTAATCCTAATGATTTTACAGACTTTTCTTAATTTTCTTTTATTTGTATTTGTATATTGATTTATTATAATTTTATTTTCTTTATTTATATATTTCGATAGAATATATATATAATGAAATTTTGAAAACTGGTTTCCTATATAATTATATTTTTTGTTCAGCGTCTCTTAACTTAGAGTGGTGATAATATTCTAATTTGGCACATTTCCTTTTATTTGTATTTATCCCTCAACGTTCATTACCATATTTAATATAATATTCATCACTTGCTCTCATCAAATTTTACTAATTTTGCTATTTTATGCTTTATATAATATTATTTTATTCTTGATATGTCATATAATTATGACTGGATGTTTTTTTTATTATTATTTTACGTTGAGATTCAATAACTATTCAATATTTAGATGATGAGTATTAAGTATAAAATTTAGTTTAGTAATTTTATGTAGTAATTAAATTTTTTTAAATTACTTTAACACTTTTTATGATGGGAATATTTAAGTTGCATTAATGAAAAATTTATTAAAATTAATTTTATATTCAAGTGATTTATTCATGTTAATTAGTAAAAATAAAATAATGTTAATTGTATCTTATGATCAAGCCAAACCGATCCCAAATTTAGAAAACCTTCAATCAAATTATTTAAATATTAAAGTTAACAAAATATATAATTTAAATAATTTTATAAGAAATTTATTAAATTTTATATTACTATTGTTATTATTATTATTATTATGAGTTTTAATTAAATTAATCATAATATATCGACTAAATAATACCAAATATATTACAAGCTCATGCTTTTTCAAAAATTGGCCGTCGCATTGAACCAACTAAAGCAAATAATAATTAAAGGATTTATTTCTCTATTGGTAATTGCGTATTGATATTGTGTATTGACTTTGGATTAATTATGTCACTAGATTGAATTGCATATCAAATTAGAAAATTTATTTATGACTTTTTTTTACCTATCTCATACACTCTCAATGCACTTTACTATAGTTATAAAACTAATTGTTCCATGTTTTACATAGCTAACAAACCTTAGAATTAATCATAAGTGAATTGCAGACAATAACATAATCCTTATTATGATTTTACTTATCTTTACTTTGTGACCCATTTCAATATAAGCCAGCTTCAAAACATGCATCTCTTATTGAATGCAACTCCAGTGCAACATATGCCATGTTTATTCTCTCTCTTGGCTTAATTTTGAACATAGAAGGCTTAAGTGTAAAATTTAAATCAAACATTCATAAATTGCACTACTTGATTTAATGCCATTTTCGTGTTCATCTTGAAATTGCAACCAAAGTTTGATCGATGACTTCCATGACTCGCCCGAATTGTCCATTTCTACAAAGTTATGTAGGTTTAGGTCATCTCTAAAATTCCGTCCATAGGTTTCCTTCCAGGAACAACTCCATGAGAAGGATTCCATAGCTATAAACATCCCCATGGTAGAAATTTGGCCCCCTAAACCATATTCTATAAAGCAAACATCTTGAACCATTATACATTTCAATATAATAAGAAAAAAGTTATAGCTATAGCAAATTGAGGGGTGAAGAATAAAGATTAGTACCAGGAGCAGTGTACCCAATGGTTCCTTTTATCACATGAGTGGTTTGATTTGAATCACTTAACGTATTGCTCACAGAACTATGGAGGAGCCTAGCAAGGCCAAAATCAGCGACATGAGCAACCATGTTATCATCAAGAAGGACATTACTCGGTTTCAGATCACAATGAACAATTGGTGTTTCATACTCATTATGAAGGTAGCAAAGTGCATTTATGATGTTTATGGCAATATCAAGCCTTTTCATTGGGTCAAGATGCTCCATCATATAGTCCTTAGCATGCAACCATGTATTTAAATTACCATTTGCCATGAATTCAAAGATTATAGCCTTGAAATCATCACCTTTTGAATCAATCCCCACACAACAAGTTATGATCTTTACTAGATTTCGATGTCCGATGAGCCTCAAGGCCTCACACTGCAAAGGCCTGGAAGCTCCTTGTAGTTGAAGGTTAAAGACTTTAATAGCCACGCTTTTGCATTCATAATTTTCTAATGAGCCTTTGTACACAGAACCATATTGTTCGATTCCAAGCAAATTTACAAGTGAAAACCCATTAGTCGCCCTTACCAGTTCCGCATAAGAGACCTTTGGATAGACATCTTCTATGGCTTTTGGATTGGAAGAATTCTTCATAGAAGTTTTTCTTCTATAATTAAAGCATAATATGAAGAAGAGGATTAGAGAGAAGCCTACCATGCTTAGTAAGAGAATCATCAATAGTGCCAATCGTGGTTTTTTTTTTTTCATAGAACTAACTAATATGGGGACATGAAGGAAGATGCAAGTCTGAAACTCCACCACAAAGCCCATAATTTCCTTGAAGGGATGTCATGTTGCATTCAAAATATTCCCTCACTAGGGACTTCACCAACAAGTTGATTAAAAGAAAAATTCAAGTATTGAAGGCCCTTCAATGTTCCTAAAGAATATGGAATTTGCCCAGCTGAACTTTTTTTAGATAGATCTAGTGCCACTAGGCCTTTTAAATCACCCATGGATGAAGGAATAGCCCCTTGAATGGAGAGCTCAAGTTCAACACTTCCAAACTCATACAACCACTAATTGATTTGGGAATTCCACACCAATTTATTTTCTTGTAAATGAAGCTCTACAATGTGTTTGAAATCACCAATTGATGGAATAGAACCAATGAGAAAGTTGGAATCCAATTGAAGAACTAATATAGAGGGTAATGTAAAATCTCCTTAGGTATGTTGCCATTCAAAATATTTTTCCAAGGAACAATAATTCAAGGCTCTTCAGATTTCCAATGCTTGGTGGTATGGGGCCATTGAAACTATTATCATGTAAATAGAGATGGAACATTTGAGTTAGGTTGCCAATCAAAAAAAAGGTATAGTTCCAGTTAACATACCTTGATATAGACCTAAGATTTTCAACCTTGAAGTTTACTAATACTGGAATGGCTCCTGTGAGATAGTTCGGTTCAAGAAGCAGAATTATCAAATTTATAAGATTGCCAATTCCATATGGAATGCTTCCAGATATTTGATTATTATAAATTACTAGCTGCTGAATCTTGGTGGAAATGTTAGCTATGGAGTTAGGTAAATTTCCATTGAGCTTGTTATTATCCAATAACAGTACCTCTAACTGTGAGCAGTTAGTAAGGGCATCCATGAATCGCCAACTACTACGATCACTTGCTTCAAGCTGATTCCATTGTAAGCTTAATCCTGTGAGAAGTCTCAACCTTCCAAGACCAAACGGAATTATTCCACTAAAGTTATTAAGGCTCATATAAATATTGTTCAAATTAGAAGCATTAGGTAATGAAGCTGGAATTGGCCCTTTGAAATTATTAGCAGACATAAGAAGTGTTTGAAGATTAGGAAGGTTGTCTCCAAAAGTAGTTGGAATCATCCCTTCAAAATTCCCTGTCAAGAAGTATACTAATGAAAGGTTGAAAAAAGAGGTTGGCAACTCTCCTAAAAGCATGTTGATAGAGACACGCAAGTATTCCAAACTTTGATGATTGCCAATTTCCTTAGGCATGCTCCTCTTAAGTTGATTCTTGGATAAATCAAGGTGTTCAAGTGATGAAAGGTTGCCAAGAGAAATGGGATCTCACCTATGAGACTATTATTAGCGAGAGAAATAAAACTGAGCTTTGAAAGATGGCCAAATGATGGTGGTATGCTTTCTGTTATATAATTTCCATTGAGGTCAATAGTTATGAGGCTATAGCTTAGATTAGAATGGATTTCACCATGTAAATAATTAAAACTCAAGTTCAAAAAGTGAAGTCTTGGAAGCTTAAAGAGGACAGGTGGGATTCTGCCAAAGATTTGATTTTGGCTGAGATCCATGTGATGAAGGAAGGTGAGGTTACTTATGGAGGAGGAGATGTAGCCAGTGAGGCCTTGAGAACTGAGGTCGATTGACACAACTCTTCCCTTATTCTTCTTGCTGCAGGAGATGCCCTCCCAATTACATAAAGCTGTGGTCTCATTCCATAAGTGTAGGGCTCCCACTGAGTCATTAGTTATTTGAAGCTTTAAAGCAAGAAGTGCCGCCTTGTCAGTCTTATTGCTTAATAAGGTGGTGGCATAACTGATGGCTGACAAAACACATACGAAGGATAAGAAGAAATTGATAAGAATGAATGTTTGTTTATCCATGGAGATTAGAAAATATGTTGAGAGAACTCAGATGATACGGGCTTTAAATATAGAAAATAATGCAAGGAGAAAGGTCTTGGTCTAATAAAAAGTCTCATCTAAGTAAACAATAGAAGTCCAGCCATACAAATTATTCCAATGTCAGTACTCAATATCAATACGCAACTAAAGAATGACTAGACAACAAGGAAAGGAATCTTTTGACTATTGTATGTTGTCATCTTATGGGAATGAGAAGATATTATGAAGCAAAAGAAATTGATGAAATATTAAAATGTATTTGAATTATTGAATTTAATGTAATTTAAATATATTTACTTTTAATATTTTAAAATGAGCCGTCTCAAGCTAACGAGTTGAGTTGAGGCTTGCTCAAATTTGATTTATTAGCTCATCTTGTTCGTGTGAACAATGTATCAAGTCTAACTTAAGTTAGCTCATGAGTCACCGACTCACTTTTATCCCTAAAAGAGTTATAGCCTCTAAAATTTATACATTAAACAAAAAACGTAAAATGAAATCAATAGCAATTTTGGAAAACTGAAATTATGAACCATTCCAAATGAATAGATTTAAGTCTTGAGAGAAAAATAATGCACAGAGAGAAGTCATTTGAGTCTTCATCTACTAATAAGTCTTTGTTAAGTAAACGGTGATAATAATTTTAGCTTTATGGATAAATTTAAATATTATGCTTTGTTTCCATATTCACAAGTGGCAATAAGTCCTGATCGTAAATTTAATTCTAATGATTTTATAGACTTTTCTTATTTTTATTTTATTTATATTTGTATATAGATTTATTATACTTCTATTTTCTTTATTTATATATTTCCATAGAATTATATTGAATGATAAATATATATATATATATATATATATATATATATATGATAAATTTATATGACATATTCATATAAAACATTGTCTTATCAATTGTGATCACTATATAAGGCTTAATCAAAATTTGACTTATATTGTATTATCTTTATCTATATATTAGAAGTATTATTTTTTTTCACTTATTTAATCATTTATTCAATAAATTTCTTTTAAAATAATAAATACATATATATTATAGAATGAAATTTTGAAAAAAAATTTCCATATAATTATATAATTTTTTTTATTTGTTATTATACCTCACGCTCATTACCATACTACTTAATATAATACTCATCACCTCCTCTCATCAAAATTTAAGCTTCTTAGCTCACCAATTTTCTTATAAGCCTTAGCTTTGGTTTGATTAGTTCTCTATAATTGTTTAAATCTAGATTAGTTAGTGAGTTGTTTTTAAATTACCACTTTATTCGGTTATGTTAGTAGAATTACAATTTATATTATGTTTGTAGAATTAAAACTTATGATGTTGTGTTTCATTTTTGATATTTTATATGATTATGATTAGATGTTTTATTTTATTTTGCATTGAGATTCAATAATTATTTAATTTTTGGATGATAAGTAATAACTATAATTTTTTTTAGTAATTTTATGTTGTATTTATTTATGTTTTTCTAAATTACTTTATCACTTTTTTTATGATGGGAATATTGAAGTTGCATTAATGAAATATTTATGTGCAAGGCATCATACTCTAGTGGTTGAGAGCATTGCTGTCAACCAAGAGGTCTAGGTAAATTGTAAAAATAAATAAAATAAAATAAATAGAAAAATCAAGATGTCCTGGATTCAAATCTTATACATATATTGTATGTGTGAGTTTGCCATTAAATTGGCTCAAAAATAATGTTAAGTGTACCTACTGATCAGCCCAAAAAATCAAGAAGTCTAGGATTCAAAACTTATTCAAGTGATTTATTCATATTAATTAATAAAGATATAATAATGCTAGGTGTACCTAATGATCAACCCAAAAACTCTTATATCTAATATAATTTAATATGAAACAATTTGATGAAAAAACAATTTAGTTAGCTGACACATAAATTTGGCTAGCAATTACAATTCTATTTGTGTGCATATGAATATCCAAAACTTTATGTGTGTTTGTGCCCTCTCTATCCAAGCTTTTTCTTTTATATTAGTTAAATTTTTTGTTTGGTAAAAATTAATTTTACTTATAGTCTAGCTCGACACTCCTTCATCAAATCATTATATGAGGATTTAAAGGAGAAAAGATTAGACTATAATAGGCTTGTAGTACATTAGGCTAGATCATCATCTCCTCACAACTTGTTAACCATCACCTTACAATATGTGGTGATGATATTATGAATTCGTGTGAATGACCCTATATTATTTGGTCCAACTATAGTTGGCATGGGTAATAAGTATGATTCTTGGCTTGATTATTATGATGACTTAATAGGATGTACGTCACCTAGACTTAGGTATTATGTATTCCATCACCTAGATGATCCGTGATATATCATCAACTTTACAAATGGGATAGACATAAGCACAAGCTTACATACCCCTCAATAGCATAGATCGATGTACATCATAGAGTCATACACAAACTTGTTTAATATTATCCTAGAGATATCATGGCATATGTAGTGTTCATGGTATGTTTCTTTTTCATATCTGATACCTCGTGAGATTCATCTCCAATATTTGCCACTTTTGAAAAACTTAACACAATCTCTTAGTACTTTATTAAAGCAACAAACCTATGTAACTTATATAAAAAGCTAAAGGAGTACCCTAAGCTAAGGTTGGTCAATATGGCTAGATGTCTACATGTATTGTATATGAGGTAAAAGGAGCGGCTTCATGTTGCTATGCCCACGTTATGCACGCCTAACCCAAGAGATATCAATGAAAAGTGTGTATGATACATGTATATCTATAACAACCGATAAGCCATATTTGAGAATGCAGGACAAGATTGATATACTTCTAGAGAACTTATTCATATTATTGAAGATAATTATATATATTTATTTTGTTGTTGCTAACTTATTAGAAATGTGGGTTATATGACAACTATATAGCCATTGGATATTGATGTGAGCAATAGAGCTATGTGCTTTAGGGGTTGTTTAGAAGGGTCAAGTTCTATTCTAACTTGGCGATGAAAGAGTGGCACTTACCCAACATGTAATACAATAGTTTGGTCAGGTGCCTTGAGTTGATTTAGAGCCCATGGATGCAAGTTTTTAGCATATTTATGGCTGAAAAATGGTGGTATTCCTTAGCAAAAATTTCCAACGATTCCATGCAATTCAGAACAATAAATTGACATATAACATTGAGTAAGATGATGAGGGGATTGATCTTGAGTGGGTAGTTGTATGGTACAGATGATGGTGTTAATCATGGACTATATTGTATCTACTTAAAGCACTTATAGAGGCCCCATAGATATATTACCAAAACACCCAAGGTACCTTGGTGAATGACCCATGATATGTTGCAACTTATTTTTTTGTAAAATTTAACTAATGAACATTGAATTTAAGAAAACTAAAGCCTATTGTAATCCCACATCATGAGTTTATCGTAAAGGTCAAGGAATTGTGTTAGCCTATTTTTGGCAGTGATGAATGCAATCGAGGATATGCAACGATCAACAAGTTTGAGAAGTTATGTAGTCAAATGTGCCAAGTTATGTACTTCATGGATGCACATGGTAATGATATCGCAACTTAGGATGCAGCTCCTTGATCAACACATGTAAGTTTTAAAATAAATTTAAATTAACTGACTTTGTCTTAAGAGATCTTGAATTAATCATTTTAAAAATATATAAATTTAACTTACATTAATTAATCACTCCAAGATATCTCCAAAATGATGCCATTTAAATAAAATTTAGATTTTTTAGAATAATCATTTTGAATTCTCTCCGATTACATCATTTAATAAAAATTAAATTAAAACTTAATAAAAAATGAAATATAAATTTAGTTTAAGATAAACTTATTTAACTTAATATTTTTGCATAAAAATATATAAATTTGTTTATAATATATATATATATATATATATATATATATACCATTCTTGGTCATTAATTTTTTTAATGGATTTTTGTATCTTTGATAATCTACTAACACTCTTTAGTATCTATTCAAATAACTAGGTTAACAATGTCATTGCCTTGTAGCTTCACTACTCCCATCATCTCTAGTGAGTGTGACACTCATTGCGCTATATAGTCATAAAGAATTGATGATAATATTTTATTTATTGTATTGTTGACAATACTTTTGGAGTGAGCTCTCAACTTCCTCTCTATAGACTTAGGACTCCTCTAGACACTAAGAATTCCTTAGTCATAAGATACATCTAGTGATTAGGAGAACACTCTATCAAAATCTAGAGCCCTAGAGGGGTTTATCATAGGATTAGGCTTGGCCTTAGGGATATAGGAAAATCACCTACCCTACTGCCTAAACCAGTCTCTATGCACCTTCTTAAATCCAATCCAAATTCAAGTCTTTTGAATATTATGCTTTGTTTCCATATTCACAAGTGGCAATAAGTCCCAATCATAAATTTAATCCTTCTGATTTACACACTTTTCTTATTTTTATTTTATTTAAATTTATATATAGATTTTATTATTATTATTATTATGCTATTTTCGTTATGTATATATTTGATAGAATGATATTAAATGATATATATATATATATATATATATATATATATATATATATATATATATATATATATATATATATATATATATATATATATATATATATATATATTGTAATTTAATATGACAGATTCATATATAGGTTAGTCTGATCTTTTTGTTTGTTTTTATTTGTATTTATCCCTCGACGTTCATTATCATACTTAATATAATACTCATCACTTGCTCTCATCAAAATTTAAGCTTCTTAGCTCACCAAAACTTTGATTAGTTAGTGAGATGTTTTTCAATTGCCTCTTTATTCGGTTATGTTAGTAGAATTACAATCGATATTATGTTTGTAGAATTACAACTTATGATTTTGTGTTCCTTTTTGATATTTTATATGATTATTTTTGCTTTCATTTTTTATATTTTATATGATTATGATTAGATGTTTATTTTATTTCGCATTGAGATTCAACAATTATTTAATATTTAGAGGATAAGTAATAACTATAAAATTTAGTTTTGTAATTTTATGTAGTATTTTTTTCTAAATTACTTAAACACTTTTTTGATGATGGGAATATCAAAGTTGCATTAATGAAATAATTATGTGCAACGCACTTTATTATAGTAGTTGAGAGCTTTGCTTTCAACCAAGAGGTCTAGGTATATTATAAAAACTAAAAAAAATAAAAAAATTTACAAAATCAAGAAGTCTATGATTCAAATTTTTTACATATGTTGTGTAGTGCATTAAATTGCTCAAATGTCTAAAAAAATTATTAAAAGTTAATTTTATATTCAAGTGATTTATTCATGTTAATTAATAAAGATATAATAATGTTAAGTGTACCTCGTGATCATCCCAAAAAAACATATATCTAATATAAATTAATATGTAACAATTGAGTTAAGTGACACGTAAATTTAGCTAACAATTACAATTCTATTGTGTGCCTACGAATATCCAAAACTTTACGTGAGTTTGTGCACTCTTTGTCCAAGCATTTTCTTTTATATTAGTTTAATTTTTTATTTGTTAAAAATTAATTTTACTTATAGTCGAGCTCAACACTCCTTCATCAAATCATTATATGAGGGTTTAAAGGAGGAAAGAATGGAGTGCATCAGGCATGTAGTACATTAGGCTAGATCATCATCTCCTCACAACATGTGTTGAGCATTAGTCACCTCAAATCAATATCTTTTATTACCTATAGGTGAGATGACCATCACCTTACAATATGTGGCGATGATATTATGAATTCATGTGAATTACCCTACATTATTTCGTCTTGCTATAGTTGGCATGGGTAATAAGTATGATTCTTGGCTTAATTATTGTGATGACTTAAAAGACATTTGTCACCTAGTCTTAGGTATTAATATATTCCATCACCTAGATGATCCAAATATATCATTGACTTTTCAAATGGGATATATGTCAACACAATCTTACATACCCCTCGATAGCTTAGATCGTTGTATACGATACTTGTTTAATATTATCCTAGAGATATCATGGCACATATTAATGGGTATGTTTTTTGCCATATAAGATACCTCTAGCTAGAGATTCATCTCCAATATTTGCCACTTTTGGAAGACTTAACACAATCTCTTAGTACTTTATTAAATCAACAAACCTATGTAACTTATATAAAAAGGTAAAGGAGGCCACTAAACTAAGGTTGGTCAATATGACTAGATGTCTACATGTGTTGTGTGTGGTGAAACAAGCGGCTTCATGTTGGTATGCCCACATTATGCACACCTAACCCAAGAGATATCAATGAAAAGTGTGTATGGTACATGTATATCTATAGCAACCGACAAGCCATATTTGAGTATGCGAGGACAAGATTGGCAGACTTCTAGAGAACCAAGTAGTTGTTATTCATATTATTGAAGATATTTATATATATGTAGTTTGTTGTTGCTAACTTATTAGTATTGTGGGTTTTATGACAACTATATAGCCATTGGATATTGATGCAAGCAATAGAGCTATGTGCTTTAGGGGGTGTTGTTTAGATTCAAGTTCCACTCAAAACTTGGGCGATGTTGAGTGGAACTTATCCAACATGTAATACAATAGTTTAGTCGGGTGCCTAGAATTGATTTAGCACCCATGGATGCACATTTTTAGCATATTTATGGCCGAAAGGTGGTGGTATTCCTTGGAAAAAATTTACAATGATTCTATGAAAATCGAACAATAGATTGACATATAACATTGAGCAAGATGATGAGGAGATTGATCTTCAGTGGGTGGTTGTATGGTACACATGATGGTGTCAATCATGGACTATATTGTATCTGCTTAAAGCTTTTATAGAGGCCCCATAGATGTATTACCTAAGAACCCAAGGTACCTTGGTGAACGACCCATGTTATGTTTCTACTTATTTTTTGTAAAATTTAACTAATGAACATTGAATTTAAGAAAAAACTAAAGCCTACTGCAATCCCACATCATGAGTTTATCGTAAAGGTCAAGGAATTTTTTTAGCCTATTTTTTGGCAGTGATGAACGTAATCCAGGATATGCAACAATCAATAAGTTTGAGAAGTTATGTAGCCAAATGTGCCAAGTTGAGTACTTTGTGGATATGCCACATGGTGATGATACTGCAACTTAGGATGCAGATCAGAACATGCAAGTTTTAAAGTAAATTTAAATTAAATTGTTTTGTCTTAAGAGATCTTAAATTAATCATTTAAAATATATAAATTTAACTTACATTAAGTAATGACTCCAAGACATTTCCGAAATGATGTCATTCAAATAAAATTAAGATTTTTTAGAATAATCATTTTAGTCCTCCCCTATGACATCCTTTAATAAAAATTTAAATTAAAATTTAATAAAAAAGTAAATTTAAATTTTTGTTTAAGATAAGTTTATTTAACTTATTATTTTTACATAATAATATATAAATTTCTTTATAATATGTGTATATACCATTCTTTGTCATTAAATTTTTTTTTTATGGATTTTTGTGTCTTCGATAAACTCCTAACCCTCTTTAGTATCTATTCAAATAATTAGGTTAACAATGTTATTGCCTTGTAGCTTCACTGCTCTCATCATCTCTAGTGAGTGCGATAATTATTAAGCTATATAGTTAGAAAGAATTGATGTCAACATTTTATTTATTGTAAACATGCAAGCATAGAGATAAGTTGTTGAAGAAGGTAATCTTGGCATGCTTCACCTGTGTTTTTCATTTTTTTTCTTTTATAAACATGTAACATGTTCATGTATCAATCCCTTTATGTTTTAAGATCCCCTTTCTAGGGATTCTATGGAGTCATATTGTATTTGTGTTTGTTTCAATTTAACTAGAAATTTGGAATTTTATTTCGCCTAATTACCACATATTTTATTTCGAGAATTATATCATATTCAATTGACTGGCCTTAATAGATGAGGAGATTAGTTTGGAACTGAGAGGTGATAAACGGACTCGTCGTGAGCAAAATATTATGGTGATGAGTTGTAGGTTAAAGATAATCGCGATGAAGTCATTTAGTCATTTTTGAAATCCAAAAGTTTTAACAAATTTTTCTTACATGAAATTTATCTCCGAGAGGTAGGTAGGTTCTGCAAGAAGAAAGAGGACTCTAAGCTTTCAAGAGTAATGACGACCTTGATTGGACCTAGGTTATTTTCTCTATTTTGCTAAAATTTTATCATCATATATCAACATTGGTAAAACTCAATCCCTAAGCTTAATTCATTGAAATCACCCTCTTAGATTTCTATTTTTGTTACTTTGCTAAGTTTTTTTAAAAGATTTTGGTATTTGGTGTTAATCCTTAGGGGAACAATTTTAAATAAGTCCATGCAAGTGTTTAATAATTTCGATAATTTTAATACTAAATTATAGAATTAATTTTATATTTTTATTTAAATCACTTTTTTATTATTAGTATTTTTACATAATGTTAACATCGAATATTCTAATTAATTTAATAGAGATAATTTAAATTATAAAGTACTTATATCTATTTAAAATAGCGACCATCCATTTCTCCATATATAATAGATTAATCTTAATTATAATTAATTTTTAATATTACTAATGTTATTATATATTTAATATTTATATTTATATTTATGTTATTATTATTATTATTATTATTATTATTATTATTATTATTATTATTATTATTATTATTATTGCATGAGGCGATGTACTCTCCTATTATTACATTTTATCCTTTCTTTAATTATTTTTTTACATAATGTTAATATACTAATTTAAAGTATAAAGTACAAATATATATTTAAAAATAGTGACCATCCATTTTAGCATATATAATAGAATAATCTTAATTATATATTAATATATATATATATATATATATATATATATATATATATATATATATATATATATATATATATATTAATCAAAAATTCAACCCAAGACTAATTGACGAGCAAAGCCGATCCTCAAATAAACTAATCAGATCAAGCACTTAAAATATCATCAAAAAATTTGGGATATCGCTTAAATCCCTAAATAACTCTTTTAAACATGGAGCGCTTATAGTCAAATCGAAATGCCTCGACGAAGGATCTAACAAGCCCAAGATCTCATAATTCAATTTCATTTGAGTTTTCAAATACTTAAAATACATCAAATGATCAAATGAATCATTTGAGCCGTCCAATGGAGTGAGTGCTCGGATTTTGCATGATTTACAGAGACGCCACTCCTCCAATCTATATAAATTTCTCATTCTTCATACGAG